>OVAY01000446.1:0-59145 GCA_900406395.1 Kernera saxatilis
AATGTTCTTCATTTTCTATTGATGATGTGGACACTCTAGATGGAGAAAAAAATGTACTATTATATATATGATTTCATAGGTGTGATTCAATATGACAATTAACTACGGGTAACTTTTCATGATTCCTTTTAATAGCTTATTTCAATAAAACTATTTAACTAAACTAAAATTTGATCAAATATATATATATATATATATTTTTTTTTTTTTTTGGTTTTCAATTTGATATAATTCTGTTTTGGTTCAGATCATTATTTAGATTGAACACTCTAATATAATGTTCAAAAAAAAAAAACACTCTAATATACCACCACAATATACTAACATCACCATAAAATACTAACATCTATTCATATAAATTCAATGGCATGATAATTAAAATATGACATTGTAAGAAGGTTTTTTTTATTATACCTAAATTTTTAATCAAAATTATACTGGAAACTACAAAGTTCTATTGTTGAGAACTTGAGAGCGACACGTGCCTACGTTTGCTGAGCACGTGACTTGCGAACGCTATTGAGATATAAACATACATTCGTGTGTAAAGTAAATATTAAAACATGAAAGATTTAAAAGAAATTTTTTCTCTTTTGTCGTCAAAAGATTGCAACAAACTGTTGAAGAGAAAAATTATATCGCGAGTTTGTAGACAACATGATTACTAAATACCAACTACCAGAAAACTAATAATGAAGTTATGATGTAGTCTTAACATTAAAACCAAAAAAAAAAGTTATGATGTAGTCTTGTAGATGTTGACAAATATGGAATATTGCAATTGTGAGTTTTCTTTTTTGTTGAACGAACGTATTAGACACTCTGTATATATATTTTTTTGTTTTCTAAATTCGTATTAACTTAGAAATATAATTTATTTTCATTTTTGAAATTAAAAGTTCAAAGTAATTAGACCTTAGTTTCATTAAAATTCGTGATCGATCATATAATTTTCATACATTAAATAAGTATTCATTTTTTATATAATTCGTTATTAAACTCTAAAATCATATACATTCTCCATCAAAATACATTAATTGGAAATTATTAAAAAAATTATCTTAAAAGTTCATAAAACTTAGATTTAATTAAATACCAAAAGTAATTTCAAAACGAGATGGAAATAGTTATAACATAGTTTATCTGAAAGTTTATAAAGCACACTATTTCTAAATAAATTTCAAAACGAATTTAAACTATACTCTTTTTCTGTTAGATAATTTAAACCATACTTGCTTAAAAAAAAATATTAATTGCACTATGTAGTAGTGTACCCCACGCTATGGTGGTTTAGTGAGATGGAAATCATTTTGGACTACAAAGGAGAATGGGAACATATAACACTGTGTCTACATGATGAGAAAATATCATTTCATGTATTGAAACTTTATTTCCTAAGTAAAACCAGAAAAAAGAAACTTTATTTCCTAAGCGAAGTTGCTAATGACGACAGAATAAAACAAATATTCTCAAAGACTAGTTGCAAACTTAAAAAAAAAAACAAAATCCCCATAATTTCCTGATTAAATAATAACATAATCTGTGCGTGTCTAATCCTTATCTACATGGTACGTAAACTCGCACTAAACGAACACATGTTTCTTTCACACGATCTAAGGTGCTACCAAATTATTTATCATTGGCATAAAAATATGTTAATTAATGCTTGTGTTATTCACTAACATTTTAAGATTATTCTCATGTATGGTGCCTTTCTACACAATACCATAGGCTCCAAGTAAGTATTTAAAAATTGACGAAAATATTACTTTGTTGAAATTTGAAAAAGTCATACCTTTTGTTTTCTTTTTTTACCATATCATTTTGACTCTTATATTAGTGTTATCTTTTAATGTTTGGTTTTTGTCTACCATTCTAACATCTTCTGCTACCTTTCTACACAACACCAGCCTCCTGATAAAGTTCTTAAGAATAACATCAAAAGACAACAGTGTAAAAACATTCAACTTCCTTAATTATTTACCATATAATTTGGACTTATATACGTCTAAAATGAATGACTGTCGACATACGCAGAAACTAAGTTTTAAACTCAAATGGGGTATATATATATATTGATCGATAATGAATAGGAAAGCTTCGGTATTAAGTCTGATCCGTTTTGCATATATAACCATTTTTATGAATACATATTTTACAATTCGAGCATAATATATAATTTATATATGATCTAAAAATTTTAAAATATGATTACATACATATGAACATTTTCAATAACATATATATACATCGTGACGAGAGCTAAAAAATTGGAAAATAAAATCTTCCATTTCCGCGGTAGTTTCATGAGTTTTTTAACCTCAAAACTATGTCGTATTGTTGGACATACTCTGGTGAATGGAAAAATCCCAATTGGTTTTGGGGCTAAATCCGTAAATTGGAGCAATTCGTAGTGGTATTATTGTCATTCATTCCGATGGTCAGGGGTAGAATCGGTAATAGGGAAGACAGGAGCTCGCCTCTTGTTCTTGTTTCCGTTTCTCTATTGCTCTCTAAGCAGATCTGAGTTTAGAGGCTTTCAAATTCTTAGGAAGCTTTCGTCGTATCTCCTCCTATCCAAACTCGTTTGCTTCTTGTGAGTTTTCTCCGATATTTCTGGAAACTCTGTTGATGAATTTCCTTAGGATTCGAATCGATTTATGAGCGCCTGTAGATCGAGTGTGGTTATGTATGCTCTCATGAATGTCGATTTAGGATCCACGATTTCGAATTCTCTGTTTGGTCTTGTTAATGTTCACTTCTTTTCGGAACTTATGTATGATTTAGTCATTGCTATGTTGCATTGTCTATGATGATAGTGTTGGTTAAACGCTTAAATTTGAGGTCTGTGAATAGATCGATTCATGCTTTCTGCTCTGTCTCCAATATATCCTTTATTCTTGTTTGATATAAATCACCCGTGTGCTTACATGTCTCGGCTTTGATAATTAGTTGATTGTTCTGCATAGTAAGTAAACAATTTCTTTGTTGTATCATTTGAACACCTGATTGGAATGAAAATGATCTAAGCTTTGCTGGATTAATATCTGGATCAACTTACTCATGCTTGTGTTCCCTATTGATTTGAATTGCATAGTTTTGTTTCTATCGTATCTCAATTGAAACTTGAAGGCTATTCTCTTGCTGTACTGGTGGATTACTGGCTCCAAGCTATATATGAACCCTTTGTTTTCTTATCCGGACCATAGTTTAAGATGTTTACCGAACCTTATCATTTTGTGGGGTGTTTTTTTGCCACACGGAAATTCTGATTAGTCCACATTATAACAGGGAAAGCATTCAGGAAACATGCCTCCCCAGAAGATTGAAACGGGTCATAGCGACATTGTCCATGATGTGGTCATGGATTACTATGGAAAGCGAGTAGCAACTGCTTCATCAGACTGCACGATCAAGATAACTGGAGTAAGCAACAGTGGTGGATCTCAGCAGCTAGCAACCTTAACCGGTCACCGGGGTCCTGTCTGGCAAGTCGCTTGGGCGCACCCAAAGTTTGGTTCGCTCCTCGCTTCATGTTCTTATGATGGGCAAATCATACTATGGAAAGAAGGTAACCAAAACGAATGGACGCAAGCTCATATCTTCACAGAACACAAAGTATCAGTCAACTCAATCGCTTGGGCACCTCATGAAATTGGGCTGTCCCTAGCTTGTGGAGCATCCGATGGAAACATATCGGTTTTCTCAGCTAGAGCTGATGGCGGTTGGGACACAACAAAGATAGACCAAGCACACCCGGTTGGAGTCACTTCAGTCTCATGGGCACCAGCCACAGAACCAGGCGCACTCGTTAGCTCCGGTATGCACGAACAGGTTTACAAATTAGCATCGGGAGGGTGTGATAGTACCGTGAAAGTGTGGAAATTCGCCAATGGGTCGTGGAAAATGGATTGCTTCCCGGCTCTTCACAAGCACACGGATTGGGTGCGTGACGTGGCCTGGGCACCTAACTTGGGACTCCCAAAGTCAACCATAGCGAGTGGTTCAGAAGATGGGAATGTGATCATATGGACCGTAGGGAAAGAAGGAGAGCAATGGGAAGGTAAGGTGTTAAAAGATTTCAAGACACCGGTGTGGCGGGTCTCGTGGTCGTTGACCGGTAACTTGCTGGCTGTTTCCGATGGGAACAATAACGTTACGGTGTGGAAAGAGGCCGTCGATGGAGACTGGGAGCAGGTGACCGTCGTTGAGCCATAGATTGTTGTTTGTCTTTTATTTTGTGGTTAATATCAAATGTGGTTTCTTTATACATTTTCTAGGGACTTCTTCACCTGTTTCGCTCTATACGTTTCCCAGATAAATATATATTTTATGTATTTTAATCAGACATCAAAGATTGCTAGAGGATGCATTTTTCAGAACTAAAAACCTGTTACAATCAATCTTTGTTATTATATATATATATATATTTTTTTTTTCGCAATTTTTATATTTGTTTGT
Source organism: Kernera saxatilis (assembly GCA_900406395.1). Taxonomy (NCBI): domain Eukaryota; kingdom Viridiplantae; phylum Streptophyta; class Magnoliopsida; order Brassicales; family Brassicaceae; genus Kernera; species Kernera saxatilis. The sequence goes on from OVAY01000446.1 coordinate 4,462, forward strand.
CAGCAGTTGCAGGATGCAATTATATTTTTAGGTGACGTGAGTAAATTAGATAAATCCGACGTACATCAAATAAATAAATCTGATTCTCTTCGAGGCCGCACCAAAATTATTAATTAGTTTTAGGAACTTTTTGCCGCTGCCGCTCAAAATGCTAATAAATATCCAGCCCTGCATCTATTTACACTATTACCCTTTTTGCATCTCCGTTTCTAGTGTTAGGAGCAAGGGTGTTTTCGTCATTGAGAATGATAACAAGCAAAAGCGATGAACCGCCTATTTCATAATTCGAAATCTCCCCCGCTTGGAAAAAGTTTTTATTTCCAGAGTCACGCCCAAAGCTCTGAGAGATCCAATCTCAGAATTTTCTCGGGAAAAATGTCTTCGATTGTTGCTCAAGATGTGGATTCTCTCGGTCTTCCATCCTATAGCCGCAAGGAGAAATCTCTAGGGGTTCTAGTCTCCAAGTATACCTCTCTCGCTCGAATTTATGGTTTCTCGAGATTTCCACCAGATTTTTTTTTAAATTTGGATTTCTGTGTAATTTATGTCTTATGTACGATCCAGCTTCTTGAGACTATATAACCGAGACGATGTAGATTTGATTGGGCTTGATGATGCCGCTGGGAAATTAGGTGAATCTTCCTCCTAACTTTTGTGTTCGATTTGTGAGATTGAAATTCAAATAGATGGACAAATAATATCTGACATCGATTTCTCAAATTTGCAGGAGTTGAACGTCGGCGTATATATGATGTGGTCAATATATTGGAGAGCATTGGGGTCAATTTTCTTTTCCGAGTTACTTCATCTCATGCTGTCTGATCGCTTGAGCTGATTCGTATTTTGTGGTGATTCTCAGGTTGTGGCAAGAAAAGGGAAGAGTCAATACTCGTGGAAAGGTTTTGGAGAGGTTCCTCGCTCTCTAAATGAACTCAAGGTACTTGGAAATGTCTCAATGTTGGTCTCAGTATCTGATTTAGATAATGCCGGAGAATGGTTTTTGAATCTAGTCTTTGCTTGGTTTCTTTGTTTACAGGAACAAGGAATGAGAGAGAAGTTTGGTATCTCAAGTATCAGCAACTCAGAGAAGGTAGTATATACTAAGATCATATTCAGATTCTTTATTGCTGATTATTTTTTTAGATCCTTCAACTCATAGGAACTTAACTTTGAAAATGTATATGATCATCTTGTCCCTTTAGTTCTGATCAAATGTTTTTCTCTTTAATAGGTTTCAAATGATGATGAAAGTGAAGAATCTTTCAGTTTAACTCCTCATGATCAAGAAACCTCATCATCCTCTAAAATGGGTAATCTTCTCTTTGTAGTGCTTTCCTTTTAATGTTGGCGTATTATCAATATGCCTCTTCTTTCTAGCATCAGCTAAAACCACATGTCTCGTATCTGCTAATTACTATTGAAAATTCAATCCAGAACTTTGATCTGAATATATAGGTCTTTGCAAATGATTCTGAATTACGAAAGTGCTGCTTGATAAAATTTCCCAGGATAAGATTTATGTTAGGATCTAACTTAAAATGCAAATTAATATCTTTTTCAGACCACAAGAAGGAGAAATCTCTCTGGCTTCTCTCACAGAACTTTGTGAAGATGTTTCTTTGTTCTGATGTAAGTGAATAATTTGACTTGCTATCTCTCTTTAGCTTCTTATACAAACTTTTTCGGAGCCCTCTTATAAACAGCTCACACCCTGTCTGCTGTTTCTTCTCTTCAGGGTGATCTCATCACACTGGATAGTGCTGCAAAAGCTTTGCTGAGCGACTCTCAAGATCCAACGCATATGAGAAGTACATCTCTATTTCCTGTTTTAGATCTTTTCTGATCTCCTGATTATCACATACATAGTACCATTAACCAACCCAATATCTGAAAATGATCAACAGCAAAAGTTAGACGACTTTACGACATTGCAAATGTGTTTTCCTCGATGAATTTAATCGAGAAGGTCAGAGCTTTGCCCCTAAACCAATACATTAACCCTGAACTTGCACATTTCCAATGTTTCATCTTTTAGTTCTTTTTGCTGTTCCCACAGACTCAAATACCAGAGACTAGGAAACCAGCATATAAGTGGTTGGGTTCGAAAGGCATAACTGAAAAAGGATCAAGCTTATTTAATTCCAATGAACCGAAGAAGCGGGTATTTGGAACAGAGATCACAAACTTGAGAACAAAGAGAAACAAAACAGATTGTTCATCAGCCCGCAAGCAAATTGGATATAAGAAACATGATCAGGAACCGAAACCAGCTGCAAATAGCTATGTGTTTGGCCCATTCTCCCCAACAGGTGCATCTAAGAAGAACAACAATGTTGAAACCAACAATAACCGAAGGTTACAAGATCTCGAGACCCTTGCTTCTACCTTCAAGCCACAGTATTGTAATCACGGTAACAACCACACTCAAAATCGTAACAGAAGCATGTTAAATAATCCTGCATTATTGATTCCATTTGGCTTCTATGAGATTAATTCATGGGTTTGTTTTTGCAAACATGACTGAGTTTTAGTTTTGATAAATGTTGTTAAAACAGAATTAACTGGTCTTCTTGGGCATTACACGGAGGCATGGAAGTTATGGTATACAGAGCTTGATCGGAAATAAGATTACCCAGGTAGATGCTTTCTATGGGTATATTAGAGCACATAACTCTTAGAACATAGCTTTAGTCTTTGTGCCTTAATCAAGAATCAAAGTATTGTTGTTTTTGTTAATAAAGTCACACCCAACAAAAAAGACAATACCATGTATTTTTTGTCAGCACCATCCGGATTCGAATTCCTATTCTCTCCTAAATATGAATGTTTTTTTTTTTGGGGTCAAAATATGAATGTTTAGTCCCATATTTGGATTGGTACCATTAGATTTTTTTCATGTTACAAAATCTATATCTGTATGTTTTGACTTCGTACCTTGTATCACAAGTAAACTATGCAAATGATCATCAAAAAAGAAGTAAAATACAAATATTAGTCTTTATTCTATCAAATTTCGATTTTTTTTCATTCATTTTCTTAGGATTAGTTGTTGATAATACATATACTGGCTCCAAACGTAATGTTCTATTAATTTCAAAGTCTACCAAAACTCAAAAGCTCTGACGGGTGATCACTAGAGCAACAAATATGAATGAAGAGAAAAAAATAATAAAAGGAATTGAAATAAAATAAAATAAAGGTCAAGGACCAAAAAAATAAAATGCTGAGGAAGATAAAATAGACGGTAAGGAATAAATGTTAACCACTAAAATGAATTGATCTTTTGATTTAATTTAAAAAAAATAGAAAATAAAAAACATCACCAATGATGTCATACTAATTTGAATATGAAAAAAAAAATCATTTTAAATAAAATTAAGATAAAATATATTTACAGGTATTAATTTTCAATATTGAATTTAAATTAGATAATATTGATAGAAATTTGGATTTCATTTTTAAATTTTAATTTCATATGGAAGTATATTTTAACAAAGAATCAGTTATCAATACATATTAATTCAAAAACAAAATTTTAGAAAATTAAAATCATCATCAATTATATCAATACTAATTTGAATATTTTCTGAAAAATGAACTGAAAATAGTCTTTTTTATATAGAATTATTATGAAAGAAATTTCAAAATATTAATTTCCAATATTAAAGTTAACTTTAATACTTTAATACTGATTTAAATTGGGAGTTCGTTTAAAATCTTTATTTCATTTAGAAATATTTTTTAAAATTAACTATCAATATTAATTTATTTTCCCTCAATAGTATGCATTATAGAAGAATTGTTTTTTTTTTTACATTGAATGATTTCTTATTATTCAAAGATGGAGACTACATCTACTTTACATTTGATAAAAAAATAAAAAAAAATAATAAATATATATATATATATATATATACTTTATTGATTTATTCAAATTCAATAATTTTTTTATATATGAGAGAGAAGAAATTAAAGACGTACCACATTAATTGATATACAAATTGACTGTGAAACCTTTAGTAAATGTATACAAAAGAATATATTTAGTAAAACCTTTCTAAAAAAAAGAATATATTTAGTAAAACCTTTCTCAAAAAAAAAAAGAAGAATATATAAACTTTCCAAATGATTCTTTTAGTCACAGTTTCTTCAGCTATCTTTATATATAAAAAAATTCCTTACAATACACACTTTTTGTATTTATTCACCGACACAAAAATCTCAACTCCATACAATCCAAACACTACACAATCCAGATGCGTTTATTGTGAAAACACTACACACAGCACGAAACCAAATTTTTATTGTGAAACTTTGTCAAAAATGAATCTAAAACAAACCAGAGTGATGTTTTTCTTGATAGCCCTAATCTCGGCATTGATTATCCAACAATCAGAAGCAGCTACGCCGATTTATTGTTCGACAACAGCGATAGATAAAGTGGCAGGATGTTACGATGCGTTGAAATTAGCTGCAGATAGAGATTACAGATGGCTATCAAATGATTGTTGTAGAGCAGTTTATTCTGTACAACCTGATACTTGCGTTTTGTCTGTCTTGCATGACATGATTTTGCCTATTAGTGTCTTCAAAAACATTTGTACTAATAAGGTCCGTGGATCAAGTTTATAATTTTACTAATTTGTGTATCTTTCAATGATATAATAAAATAAATGAATCAAATTTTACTTTTTAATTTTCTTACATCACTCAAGTTATACGTATCCCTTTCACTTGCTCTCACTCATTGAATGTTTCATGTTCATTTTACACCTTCCGTTTTATCATCTTACTTAGATATTATTCCTCATTTGTTGGTAATATATTTTTACAATTTTATCCAAAAAAACAACCGTCCATTAATTTAAACTATCCAAAAGATGTGATGAATCAAGTGATTATGATTAAGTTGTTATTTTTGCCATATTCCGCTGAAAATTCATGTTAGCTGAAAGCCACGAATTATAAATCATAGGCTTTGACCTGCAGGTTCCATGTTCATTTATATACCATGCAAAAGATGAATCATGAAAATATCTTTTGAATCTTAAAAATATAGATCTATATTTTTGACTTTTGTTAATAAAGTCACACCCAACAAAAGTCCGGTATTTTTGCCATCTATCTAGTGGATTCGTGCCATCCGGATTCGAAGTCCTTTCTCTCCTAGATGGCTCTTTTTATTGAACATGATAAATCCGATTTTTTGTTTGGTTTTAGTTGGGTATCATGGCCATTAGGTTTTTTCAGTTTAAAATGTGAATCTATTTCTTAAAACGAAATCGGGGACTCACATATGTATATTAACCTAGTGTTACAATTGACGTGATTATAATTCGTGTTACCATGAAATTAAAGTACTTAATTCGTGTATCCATATAAGGTTTATTTGATGTAGTGGGCCGGAAATAACTATGCGAAAAATTGGTTATCGTCTGTTTAAACTTTAGTTCTAAATAGTGAATATTGGACTTGTTTAGTTTAAATGGAAAATATGGCCCGATACCTTTGTAGATTTCTGATTAGTTAAATTTAATGATATATTTCGTTTTTTGATTGACACATCAGATTTTTCGCACTAATTTTCTCTCGCTCTACTCAATTAATATATATAAAGGATATCCCTAAACATGAGAGAAGAAAGACGTACAATGGAAAGAGCTAATATATACTTTCCTTGTAAGCATCACATAACTGATACACAAATTGATTGTGAAATGCATACGAGTCAAACAAATATATAAACATTCCAAATCATTTTTATTTCTTATCTTCACACTTCCTCTATATATAAGAAAATTCCCTACACAACATCTAATTCTAATACAAATTCTCTTCTTTTTATCTACCGAAACAAAGATCCCATTAGTTCTACACAATCCAAACCCACAAAACCAAGTCTTGTTTAAATCTTCTAAAAAATGAATCCAAAACAAGCCAGAGTGATGTTTTTCTTGTTAGCCGTAATCTTGGCAACGATTTTCCGACCGTCTGAAGCGGATACAGAATACTGTTCGACAACGGCGATAGATAGCGTGCCGGGATGTTTCGCTGCGGTGAGATCGGCGACACATGCAGAATTCAGATGGCTAACAAGATATTGTTGCAAAGCATTGAGAAGAACACTTCCTGATACTTGCTACTTGATTGTCTATCCTGGCAAAGATTACGCTATTACTATATTCAAAAACGTTTGTATTAATAAGTATGGACCAGGTTTATGACTTTCGTGTATCTTTTAATCATATAATACAAATGAACCAAATTTACCGTTTTAACTTTCTTACTGTCCCTCAAAATTTACTTGCGCTCACTCGTTGAATGTTTCATGGTCCTTCGCTTTCTTTGAACTCTCATGTCCATCTTGTTCTTTCTGTTTTAAAAGGCTATCATCTTAGATGTAAATATTCTTCTACTTTTTTTTTTAGTTTGTATAAAAAAACAACCATCCATTTGTAAACTATGCAAAAGATGAATAAAGTGATTATAACTAAATTAATAAAATTATTATGTTTGCCATATTCCGCTCTAAATTCTGTTGATTTGTACCAATCAAATTCAATTATGATGACGTGGACCATTAAGAATCGGTTTTAAATCTTATGTGGACGCTTTTAGAAGCTTATAGTTTCAACCTTTTTACATAGTATAGAATCTTCATGGTCAATACTTGATATATCTAAATATTTGTTTCTCAGACGCAATATCATATTCAAGTTTGAATCCAATTCATTCGGTCAAATTAATTAATTATGTTCAAAGCAGAAATAAATGATATTTCTATTTCTAATAGTCAAAATTTCTTCACCTAGCTTCTATATATGAGATGTTGATTAAAAACAAAAAATTATACATATAAGAAAACTCACTACACAACATCAGATTATCTAATACAAACTCTTGTTTATTTATTTGTCTACACAATCCAAACCTACACTAGAAAACCAATCCATTTTTTTAATCTGGTCAAACAAAGATGAAACCAAAACAAGCCAAAGTGATGTTTCTATTGTTAACCCTAATCTCAACAATGATCTTACGAGCAACAGAAGCTCAGCAGAAGACGTTTGTATGTTCCAATACAACGGCGTTAGATAAAGTGCCGGGATGTTTTGATGCGGTGAGATTAGCGGCGGATAAAGATATCAGATGGCTATCAAGAGAATGTTGCCAAGCTGTGAAAACACTTCCTGATTGCCTCTTGATTGTCTATCCTAATAGAGCTTACAATACTGAAATCTTCAAAGGCATTTGTGTTACAAAGTTTCCTCCTGGATCAATTTCATGATTTCTGCGTATCTTTAATGATTTAGTAAATCAAATTTACTTGATCCTTCGCTGTGTTTGAGGTCTCATGTTCATCTTGTTTCTTTTGTCTTAAAGGCTATATTATCATGTTTCATATGTAAACCATGCAAAAGATGAATCAAGAAGAATAAAAACGTATAATGATTACTTAAAATCTTTGAAAAATAGATCAAGACGCGAGTGTCATAGGATAGTTATGTTTTAATCCATGTCTAAGTGTCTAGATATTTTGTTGTTCTTAATTCACAAAATTATAATGTTGTACTGCAAAATCACTCTCTCAATATTGATAAATGACAATACCCAAACTTTTTTTTTTTTAAACAAAAGACAATCCGACATAGGTCATTTTTTTTTCTAATAACGAAGAATCTAACTATAAAAATTTATAATTAATTTCGCAATTTGAATTTGAAGAAGATGAAGAATAATCTCTCCTTGGGCCTTTGGGCCTTTCTATCTATTAACCAAAGCATCTTCATTTTTTACTTACAACAACAATCTCCTCAACCACCAGAGTAAACACGGACTACACTTAACAATTAACAACACTCCTAAAACCAATACAAGATACACATAGTAAACACTAAACCACCATTGTTCTTCTTCTTCTTATGGTTTTGTTCCCCACATTTTGTGCAGCTCTCTAAATCTCATCTTATAATCAGGAAACAGAAATTTGAAGACCAAAGGTGGGGATAGTTGCAGGGAACTTAACTTGTGTGACTTTTGTCGGTTTTACCTTTTTTCTTGTGTGTTGTTGGAGTAAAAGAACGAATAAAACCCAAGAAGCAGCTTTGTTGCTGTCATCTTGAAGCTGAGAGAAATCTATGGAACTTTTCTACTCTATCTTTGTTACGTTGCCACAAGTGTTGGGTCTTCTGTTTCTTCTTCTTCCTGTGGAAGAAATCCTCTGTGTCCAAGACGTACGAGATCTACAAAAATAGAGCGACTGATGAGCAGGATTATTAAGTAGAGAGAAGCTTTTGCATATTAAGAAAAGATATCGGTATTAGTGGATTGGGCCGAGACTGAAAATTGTTTCACCTTGTAAGAAGAGCAAGACATCTTGCACTCCAAGCCATTTACTACTTTGACACCTTCCATGGCTTTACAGAGTGCTGCAAGATCATACAAGCCGGAGTATGGACGCCGGTTCCTGCCAAAAAAGGGATTTCGTTTAGCTACTCAATATCGTCCCAGATTGTATCCTGGACAAATTTCAGTAGAAGATAAAGAAAGGACAAACCTATATATAACCTCAGTGTCAAAAAGATTAGAATCTCTCAAATGATGCTAGCGATAGAAACTTTTTTAATGCATCTTTCATGGACGTAGAGGTTTATGCAAAATCCCAATAAAAAGATATATACATACCTTTGTAACACAATGTCATGTCCCTCCTCTTTATTTCCCGACGAGGTGGATAGAAATTCAGTTTGCAAATAACTTGCAAACGTGGGATCCATAGACACTGCATACGCTTCCGGCTTCTCGATTATGTTATCCATAAGCTGGATAGATATACGAGATGGCGAGGATGACTGCATATGAATAAAAAACAAAATAGGGAATTAAGTTACAATTGATCATGAGTCACCACATTTGATGTATCAAGACCGGGAGAGATAAGAGAGTCACAAGGGTTCATACAAATTCCAATCGGTATATATTTTCTTCGTGAAGGAGGACCCTGGCATTTTCATAATACACCGAGTCGATAACCCTTCCGGGTTTCCGGGATTTCTCATACTCATACAACTGAATCAGCTTGAAGTCCATGTCATCAGCTACAATAGCTTGAAGCTGCAGATGGATAACAAATCAGAACATCATAAGGAATGTAATCTAGTGTCGACAAAGTAAAAAAAAAATTGTCTTAAACCACTAGTGCCAGTAACACCTGCTTAACCAGTTTGTATATCAGTTTGTCCAATGTAAATAACACATATGATTGATTTCCGATAATAGCTCTGCACTCATCCTCAAACTTGGTATTCTCAACTGACCCATCAAGCAAACCATACAAAACCCTCATAAACCTGTACAACATACAGATCAGATTTTAGGGGAAAAAACTGTATTGGATAATCTATGTAGTCTAGCATGTTTGTACAAAGGAAGGTACCTGGCATAAGGATCTAGGGAATCAGTATCCTTTGAGTTTTTTGATTTCAGTTCACCGCCTAAGCAATTCCTTTTTGCAGATAAAACTCTCTCGTACAGAATCTGAAAGTGCACTTCGTTATCTTTGCCAGAGAGAATCAATTTCAGTCAATAATTTAAGGCAAGCAATCATATCAAACGATGCACTCACTTGGTGAAGCCTAAATAGAACATAAAAGTCGTCGTTCCCATAGAAAACTCGGGAATCTTTTGTCCTCTCGTCACGTAAAACCGCTGCTACATGCTTTGAAAGAGGTCTGACAGACAAGAGAGCACGTTCTGACTGCGGAAGCAACTCACAGTCTCCTTCTAAGAGATGTGCATCCAATCCGTCTGCTTCTCCTTCACTCTCAGCTTTACCATCAATCTCATCATGCTCACCATCTTCCTCCTCTCTGTTTTCATCATGCGAACATTCGTCACCTCCAGATTCGGTTCCAGATGCATCCTCACCACCCTCTGAAGCATTTTCACTATCATCATCCTCATTCTCTACTTCAGCATCTGCTAAATTCTCTGGTGTCGACTTCACCCCAAGATCTTCATAAACACCAAAGTTGTCTTCAAAATCACCATTAGGTGACAGTTCACCTTCCTCCTTCTCAATTGTGGACGGACCTTCAGGTACATCGAAATTCCTAATATCTTTAGAAGAATCTGACTTTACTCCATTTGCCAAAACTATTGATTTGCCAACATCACCTCCCTTGTAAAATGACAAGGACCGTTTACCATGGTCAAAAGGGTCCAGAAAAAGCACAATATATAAAATAAAACACATTTTTACTGTTTTCAACACCTAGGTGGGGTACATCCCTAAGCCATGAAAACGTTGGGCTGGGCAAATGTGGGGTAGGTGAATAAATAAATATGTTACAACGAGCAATTGAATGTAGTACCTGGGTCGAAGGAGAAGTTTCAATGCTATCTACACCATGATGAATATCACTGAGAGTGTTGCTTGGTTTGGGTTGAATCTCATGTGAACCTTGATCGTAAAAGTAACACATCAACACAAATAGACAAGCAGCAGAAATAAAATTAGAAGTTTAAATCTGGAACATACCTGCCAGTTCTTCCTTTCCTACTACACCATGATGGTTTTCTCCCCCACTTGGGATTGATAAACTCGAGGTGGCTGCTCTTTCGCTAAAATCCATTGGGATAGGCATTTCAGATCTTTTATCGGCTCCATTTCCAGTCTCCTGTTCTTTCTGGGGTTTCACAACAGAACAGGTAACACCGTCTCTGTTGGCTGTATCAGCATCTTTAAGATTTTCTTTCCCTGTCGAATCCTTATTTAACAAACCAATCCCACCATGTTTGGATGAAGCATTCTCATCTCCGTTGACAGCAGATTTTAGTTTCCTGGAAGCCAACATTGCTGTGTCTGCTCCAGAACTACCATTAGCCTCCCCGTTAGTAGATGTGCTGTGATTCACATCGAGAGTCTTGGGTTTTATAACAACATCCTCAACAGGATCTGTGCCCTTGGCCCTGTGAGGAATTCCCAGCACTGCCTCAAGGAAATTTTCCCAAAGCCTCAGAACTTTACTGAGTTGTTCTTTTGTAGAACATAACTCCTCGCATGAAAACTGGACTAGTTTGTACAGGTCTTCATGAATAGCTCTGTTGACATACTCATAGTCCAGATTAGGAATTATAGGTTGTCTGTAACCAGGAGAAATAGACAGTAGAATATCATCCTCATTCTGAAACTTCTCTTTCAGCTCCTTAATTTCAGCCACAAATGCTGGTTCACGAAACAAGAATAAGAAACAGAAAACAATGAGATAAGAAAAGTAAAAACAAGAATGGAGCACTGCCAGATGGAGGTAAGCAATAAAACATGAGAAAACAATAACTTTGCTTACAACTTGACAATATCCATAAGTCTACTTACATTTTGCACTCAAGTTCTTTGAATCTTGTTGCTTGAAGTAGAAGCTGCGGTGATCAAGTGATTTGTAATGGTTTTTCGCATATACCTTTGCCCAGACCTTATCAAAATCTTCACGGCATTTCTTCCATTCATCTTGTTTCTGCTTCAAACGAGTTAAGATTACAGGAAGTGCAGTGACCGGATTCTTATGTAATGTGTCTATGACGTCAAGACCATGGTCGCCATAAAGTCGCTCAATACACCTTAAATTCAGGGCTGCAAAAATGTCAATACGAAAATGGCAAAGGTAAGACCCAAACATATGGGGGCTCCAAAATAGGTGAAGAGAGAAAATATGTAAAATATATAATTCAGTTCCCAGAAAAGCATACAGACCCGTTAAGTGGTCTTCGATCCTGAAGGAGCCAGAAAATGTTATTTTCTTCTCTGTGATGATGTTCAACAAATTTTCTGCACTTCTGGCTGCAGAGCTCACTGATTCCAACAGCATGTCCAACTCAAATCTGTTATAAACAGTAATTAACTTAAACGACAAATTACTTCAAACTACAAAATGTATATTGTCAAAGATGAACATATTTTTGTAACAGACCTATCATCTTCGCATCTGAACAAGCTCTCTTCATATGGGTTTCTGCGCATGTGCTTAAAAGAATAATCTTCACTCCCTGAAGTGACAGAAACCCAGTGATCATTTAAAACCTCAGCTCCTAGCTCCGATCTCTGACTCACAGTTGGTATCGGATACTGCAAATAAGATTATAATAGTAAGTAATCATTTAATGAACAATGAACATGCTCAAAAGGCAACTTGGAAATGGACGATCTAATTACATCCGGAGGCAGGAGCCGGTAGCTAGGAGTGCAACACTTGCAATCAGATAGATCGAGCTCTTGAATAGATTTTCCCATGTACTCCTCCTTGCATTGCTCTGTGTCCTTAACAGCCTCGAGGTCAGGCTTATGTTCTATTTCTTTTTCTTCCACCTTCATAGACCTGGATAATTGTTCTTCGCTGCTAAATGATTCTGCAGCATGTGTACCAGCAATGTCAGTAATGACCTTACAAAGTAGGAAGAGGTAAGAGACAATATTTTTTATAGCCGAGGAGTTTAAAATAGCAGCGTACTTTTGCTCATAACACCAGCAAGGTGCTGAAATCCATCTGCAATAAAGGATGACGGTCAGAAAGAAGAAGATTGCTGATAACTATTAAAATCACAGTAGGTATTTTGAATACCAATACTCTCACAACGCTCAAAGAACTGATTGAACTCATCCATGAGATCAGTAAATTTCCCAAGAAGATCAGAAACCTGTAAGAAAATGAATGGGATTTTATACAAGTTCCAGAAAGTTACCACAAGGTCAACCACCTAATCACAAAACCAAAGCAATTCGCAATACCAAATTCTGCAGATCCTTCCTTTGGATTATTCCATTGCTAAAAATATTGAGGCACTTCAAGAATGTCTGATAATCATCTTGGCTGCATAATCTTTCCTTGACTTTCTCACAGAAAACAAATGCTTGGTTGTACATGCCTAGCACAAAGGAGGTAAACATCTTAAAAACAGAAACAGATTCTCCGGACCCTAAAAATCACCAGGCGGCCAGAATTGGAAAATACGTTCTCTAAAGAGAAAAAGTTAGGTGTCCACTGTCAAGGACCCTGGAAAATAGAAAAGGGACCACGCAAATAAACATATGTTTGCCAGGAGTTAGCTTACTTTTCAAATTGTCTTTCTCAGAATGCGAAGCAGAACCAGAATATGCTTCAAGACCTTCCGCTCTTCTGGATGACTTCCTTTTTTCTGGAAAATGGTGTAGGTTATCTTGCTCTGCTTCTCTATCATCCAAATAACGGCCTTTTCTTTCTCTGTTCTCCTTATCAGCGCGCTTCCGCTGCTCTCTCTGCATCTTCACCATCATTTTATCATCATTAAGGTCATAACGATCAACACTATAGTCACCACGGGAAGCAACCGCCCTTTCTCGTCGGCGTTCCTGGTGATAGAAAGATATACCAGGCACAAAATTGAGATACCTGACAAAAACAATAGAACAAATAGATAACTGAAACCAATAGCATACCTTCTCCACTTGCATATGACGAATCAGAGGAGGGCCTGATCCTCGGTCATTGTACCGATGGGCCTGACTCCGGCTATGCTGTGCTGCTGAATGAGACGGCAAAGACGCTGGCAAAAACCTGGTAAACTCTTCAAGCAAATCCGAGTGACCCTCAAAAAGAATAGATACCTAAAGCACAGATATTCAAGTGTTAGAAAATGTTCGATAAAACTTTGAAGTGGCATTACAGGAGAGATGAAGTATATTACCTCATTGTAGACCTCACTAATTTCCTTGTTCTCCGTTCGGTACATATTCAAGATATCCAAGAAAGATTTATAGACAAGTTCATCGTCCTTGAATCGCTTCTGCAGTAACAATAAAGAACTCGTAAATTGAGACAGTGGGTGTAAGGGCACTTCATAAGAGAGAGATAAGAGCAAATTTCCGACAGAACCTTAATTTTATTCACAAATTTTATGGCTTCTTCAAATTCAACAGTCTTCTTCGGCAGGATTTCGTCTTCCTCAATAAGCGTTATTTCATACCCCTTAGGCAAAAAGGTATTAAATCCATAAATTAAATGGTTATGTCCCTTAAACAATTCCTTAACTCGTGCAATTACACCGCCCGTGTCGGTCCTGCAAATGTAAGAGGAAGAATTAATTCGACGACGCCTGTTAATTTACTAGCTGATAGAAAGTGAAAGTCCTTACCTTTGAGCCTTAAAATCTTTCATAACATCAAGGAACCTATCATATTTCTCCCGTTGATCTTGAAACATCTCCTTTACTTCCTTCAAGTACGACAACGCATCATTGGTTGTCAATTTCTGAGAGGTGATTTCTCCACCAGCGATTCTCCCTCCTCCTTCTTCGGTGTCACCACTGCCGGGGACCGGACATTGTCCATATCTGCACCAGTTAATCTCTAATCAATCAGTTAAATTACTCAAAAGGAAATCGAAGTCAAAAAATTGAAAACCTCTGTCAAAGCAACAACAAACGAAATTCTCATGACTAGTTAAAAGAAACTCACAATTCGCCTCGGGAAGAGCCCAAAGGACGTTTAAATTGAGACCCAGAGGCATAGACATCATCTCTTATCCGCTTCATTGCTGCAAACTATGCAAAAAAAAAAAAAAAATCCTAAACCATCAAATTATTGAAACATGAAGTTTATAAAACGGAGGAGGGAGTCAAAATCCCCCCTCCCTCACAAAACAAATTCCTGGCGACGCTTATGAGACCTACTTTCTCGCACTCTTGATTTTCCCGAGAAACGAAGGGTGGTGTATGAAATTAGGTACTCAGATCTCTGAAACGAGAACAGAATCGGGAAGAAGCACTTTGATCATCGGCAATCATACATAGGCAGAGGAAATTCCGGCGAAACTCCAAATTCTCCGGGGTTGTAGACAGGACTGAAGATGAACTGCGATGATAGGAGACGAGAAGTAGAACGCAGAGTCGAAAACGAATGAAGGAGACAGAGAATTTCAAAGGAGTTGCTGAGAATTTTCGAATATGGAGACTGGAGAGGGATTTGCATTTGGGGTTCGACGTTTCACTTTGTGTGCGTTTTGCGGCTACTGGTAATTCCTTTAGTAAATACAGTTCTTTTATTCTTTTTAGATTTGGGCCGAAAACTCACATATTTATTGGGCCTTTCATAAACTTTAGGCCCCTAAATAACCGTTCTACATATTTATTTAAGCAATTGCCGGGTTATTGGTTACTTGATTTCATTTGTAACAATTTTAGCGTTATTGGACCTTTGTATTTTAGTTCATTTATATGTTATTTTCTGTTAAAAGGATTTTATATGTTAGAGTTTGGTTTGATGATTTCTTTAGTTTCATTTAAAGTCTCTCGTATCTATTTGTTTTACATAAAATCTATTTTGTTATCCAATCAAGTATATTTTTGGGATAAACTTTAGTAATCATCTAAACTTTAAAATCAATAACTATGTTTAAATCAACGTCCCAATATCACTCAAAATATATATTTTTTTAATATCACTCTAAATGCACTTATATTTTAGTAGAAATCACTATGAACTTAATTTGATATATAAGTTGTGTGTATTCCGCAACTTAACACCAAAAATACTTTTTATTTTAATAAAGAATGTTGAAATGTTGATTGATTAGTGCTAGAAGTGATTTTTTTATTGTTTCCTATAACTCTGATGGCATGGCAGGCATATTAAAAATAAAAATAAAAAACTATCACAAGAACGAAAATTCTGATGAGATTTATGTAACAAACAAAAAAACATTTACAGATTTGTGTCAAACATATCGACATATAAAAATAAATATTATACATGAGCCGAAGAACCAATACATTGTCGAAAAAACGATGATAAACCACAACGAGGTTTGCTTCGTGTAGAAGGTGAAATATCTGGTCCTCGACGTATTTCAGAAAAATAGGGAGGTGGTGAAGAAGAAGACGACGACGAACAACTTGATTTCCGTATTCGAATGTTATCTTCAAGATCATTACTGTAGTTTCCAGTTTGTTGATCTGGTTGTTCTTGATTTTGAAGAACTTCTCCATTTTTTGGATCTAAAATGAATTGGTCACTCCATATGCGACCGGAAGAACCTTGGCGTCGGAACGAAACCGATGATCTTTGTAGCGTTGTCATTACTCAGTAAAGAAAATTTGTTAAGAATAACTTGTTGATTCCAATCTTATTTTATTCTGTCAAAGTTGTTTCGTGTTTTTTTTTTGTGTATGTATCAAGCTATTCGAAAGTGTTTAAACTTTTTGGGAGTTTCAAGTGTTATCCGTCTTCTTTTTTTAAGATAAAATAGACAAAATTAGTTGAATTTCAAATTAGATTTTATCCGGTTTTGGATTTATGGCAAACATGGTAAACTAAGAACGAGTTGTTCGTATTTAGTGAGTTTTTTAGGTTGTAAGAGTTTTTTTTTTAGGGTTTAAAGTTTGAATACTATCCAAAAAAAGACGTTAATTGATCTTGTCTTCCATTAAAATCCGATCCACTACTGATCTTTATGCTTTAAATAGATGTAGAATTTTTACGAATTCTTGTTGAGTTTTTTTAGTTAAACCAAAATGACCATAAGTCAAAAACTTGATTGAGAGATATGATGGTTGTTTGCATTTCAAAACAATAATTAAGAAAAAGCTGAAATAGAAACTACATCTATTTTTACGCA
This sequence comes from Kernera saxatilis, assembly GCA_900406395.1. Taxonomy (NCBI): domain Eukaryota; kingdom Viridiplantae; phylum Streptophyta; class Magnoliopsida; order Brassicales; family Brassicaceae; genus Kernera; species Kernera saxatilis. Next base: position 21,108 of record OVAY01000446.1, read on the forward strand.
TTACAATATTTATTAAAACATAATTGAAGGTACAATCTATTTGAGTCTTAAAATTATTTTGAAGGAACAGCAGCTTTGTAAACAGGTATCTATAATGAATTGATGTGTTGAGACAGAAAATAAAAATAAACCTTTTATGAACGTTAGGTGTTGGATGGGTAACAGTAACATAATTGAGGTGTTGTTCGGGGAGTTTTAATGGGCCAGAAATGTGTTTATAGTGGGCCTTTTAAAAAGCCCATATATGACCACTTATCGCTAGGGTTTCCTCGTAAAAGCCTGAGAACCGCCGTTGGGGACCTTTAAATACTTGTACTCATCATCTCGCATCTTCGACACAACCCAATTTAGGCTTCTCTTCTCTTCAATTCTTTCTATGTGATCTTTGGGTTTCTAAGTTTTGTTATTTGTCTTCGTACACAGTGGAAAAATAGATCAGTTGATGAGATAATACTGCAACAATATGATGGAGAAATCTTCATGATTATTAGTATTTAAGTCTCTGATGATCAAAATCGTTTTCTCTCCCTTTTGCTTTGTCGTGTTCTTAGACCTTGTTTCAACCGATTTGGTCTCTCTCTATTTTTTTTCTTTTCGATCTGTGTTGTGTTTTGATTAAGGATGAGAAACAAGAGATATGATGAGCAACAAATTGGTCCGTGTTTCAGATTAACCGTGACCGAGAATTTATTAACCAAACTCTGATCTCAACGTCTTTTTCTTAAAAATATTGATTTTTTGAATTTTCTTCTGGTAAATTTGCTTTTCTGCGGTGATGAATTTATGAAAATTTCACATGTCAGACTTCAGAGATTCATAAAGAATCAGTGAGAATATATTCATATTTCTGAGCAGACGACTATTGCGTTTGAGAATTCTAAAAGAACGATTTCAAGTTTTAACATTTGCATACGGTGAATTAGCAGAGAATAGTTTCAAACTTGAAATGCATTTGTGGCGAGGCTTCTCCAACTTATAGACTCTCCTATTTGTCATTAAACCAGAGTAAATCAAGGAGAATATGGAGATGAAAAGATGTTTAAGTAATTAATTTGTAAAATAGACCAAGAACTATATACACCGATAAAAAAGGCATTCAAAAAGCGTTTAGAGATAAACAACACATAGAGGTTCATTATCCATTTCCAAATCCAAGTGCCACATATAAAAAAAAAAATTTTTACCATGCGTAGGCCACCACTTTGTTTTGGTGAAGAAGCATTTTGCCTAAGACATTATTGCTATATTGGACCAAGACTATCAAGTATGAACCTCTAGTGGAAAGAATAATCTTCACCCGGTTAACAAAAACAATTGCATATTTGATTGACTTTGTCTAGTACACCCATTATCTCAAAAGAAAAAGTGTTAAGAAACCTTATATGTTGACCCAGAAACAAAATAATAGAAACCTGCATATTTGCCTACGTGGCAGCACTTCAACAAAAAATCAAAATATCCTTTAGATCCCATTTTGTCTCTTTTTTTTTTATTTTTTTTGAGTTTTTTGTTTCTCATGCAAGCCCCGGATGGAGATATTCCGAAAGGCAGCGATTGTACGGCTCCGTAGCCACAACGAGAAATACCTAATCGCCGACGAAGATCAAGAATCCGTCCATCAAGACCGTCGTGGCATAACTAAAAACACCCGATGGACGGTTGAGATCGTACCTGGATCCAATGTCATCCGTCTTCAAAGCTGCTACGGCAAATACCTTACCGCCACTAACATTCATTTCCTCCTTGGAGCCACCGGTAAANAGGTATTATTAAGGGTTTCTTGACTCCCAAGAAATCAAATTCAATTAGGTTTTCTTATAAGATTTCTTGAAAAACAAGGCATCCAAATCCGTACATAACATTTACTAAGGTTTGATTGTGTTTTTCTAAAAACCACTATGGTTATATTGAAACAAAAACACTTTGTTGAAAAATTTGTTATCAAATAGTTTTTTTGCGGATGAAAATATGCAAAACACAATGGAATGTAAATATATTATTTACATTTGAATCAAAGAAAATATTCTCAACCGAGAAATTTCAATGTTTAACAAGAAGATAACCCATTGTTCTATATACCTGGCAAAGAAGAAAAAAAAACATAATCAGATCCTTTAAAACATTATTAGGTTTCTTGCTAAACAAGCTATGTGTGATTCAAACTTGTGAAACAAGGTACTTCAAACCTTACCGGAAACGCTGGATTCATCAGCCGAGTGGGAGCCAATATCGGACAATGGTATACATGTGCGGTTCAAGAGTCGGTACGGACAATATCTAAGAGCAAACAAAGGTTTACCACCGTGGAGAAACTCTATCACACACGATATTCCTAGCCGTACGGTCACACAAGATTGGATCTTGTGGAGTGTTGACGTTCTCCAAATTCGAGTTATCAAAGATGATGCTGAATCTACCCATAGCTCTTCCACATTTTCATGGATCGAGGTACTATACATACAACAACACTATTATCTCGAGAAATATCTAAAACCATTTTTCTCTTGACGATTGTCGTGAATATCATCAATCTCACTAAACGTTATCAAAACTAGCACACAACATTTACAAGTTTGCAAAAGTATACTAAGATGGACGTTGGTATAGTCATTAACACTCAAAATTCTGCTAGTTAGATTAGGATCCTGATATTTGTTTGTTAGATTGATAATCACGATCATTTTATATATTTTACAAGTAACATATATATATTACTTTATATTTTGTTGATGTTAAATACATAATCAGTCAGATGATTCGTTTACTGTGACTTTACCACTAAAATCCGAAGGAAGACTGATATATTACGAGATCGGAGATGATTGTGGGAACATAGATAACGAGTTAGGTCAAAAATCATTGATTTTCCACGGAAGCGAGTTGACAGAATTAAAGAAGAAACTAGAAGAAGAAACCGGGATCGAAGATCTTATGATTTGCTCTAGAAATCCTTTGAATGAAAAGCTTTGTCCTCTTCAATTGCAACTTCCTCCAAACAACGCAACAATGCACATCATCGTCGTTCCTTCTTCGCTCGGTACGAAACTTCTCCTGTAATTACTGATCTTTTCAATGTTTTAATATTAGTTATTGTCTTTCAAGTACTTTCTTGTTCATACGAGAAAATTCCAATTTATAAGAAAGCTTAATTAGGATACGTTTGAGACATTAGTGTCCAAAGTTCTTGGTTTCCGAAATCTCGTATACGACACATTTTTTTCTTCATCTTAAAAGTCTCATTACGTCTCGTTACAACAAATCTTCATCATCCCAATTTTAAGTTTAATTATTTTCTTAATATCTAATAACGTTATCGGGTTTTCATTCTTTTGCAGATATTGACAAAGGATAGTTATCTATATGTCAAACAACCAACTTCAAGGGGAAGAAATGAGAGAGTTTTTACTTTTATGTTCTTTATTTACAAATAACCTCTTCTTTATATTCCTTTGTATTTGATACGTAGAAGAAGTAGTACATAAACTGCAAATACATACATATACAGAGTTGTATACTTGTATACATATATAATCTATATATACTGTTCGTTTTTACTTGGTATTCGACTATATCAAATCAAATAGCAAATATTGTCAGCTTAGCATATTACTAATTAACACAACAACAAAATTATAAGAAAAAAACAACCAACAAAAATATATAAGCTATATATGTTTTTTTTTTTTTGAAGATTACAAAGATTAAAGTTTTATTTTCGTCTACAAATAAAATCATGCAGTAAAACAGAATGTGATGAATTTGACTGAACAGGTTTTATAAAACATTTCCTCTCATAAGTCTAGTTCTTTTAGATGATAAAAGTTTGATTTATTTGATAAAAATATGTTGCATATCAAAATCACACCTAACGAATTAGTTGTTAGTAGATTCTTCAATTTTTTTAATAATACAGAAATGTAGTCAGAAAACCTGATATTGACACCTGCTGTGTTTTGGTTGGAACCTTTTAACTCTAGGCAAAGACTTTTTGGAATAAGAAAAAGTTCGAAAGCAACCAAAAGACTTTTTCTCTTACTGCATATTCTCGAATCCTACATCTTATCCTTCCAACGTTTTTTTGTTTTTCCTTTTGTTACCTCTCTTTTTTACTAAATATATAATACCCTAACCTAATAATGACATACATACATTTTTATGTAACATTGATGAGTGACACAATGGACCATGTGATACTTTAGTTTGTAATCACATTTAAGAAAATTTGATCATCATCATCATTATTTGCTCAACCTCAATAGTTTATCTAGTTGTAGGGTCCCTTATCGGTCCACGGGATGCTGACGAGAAATTAAAATAAAGCATTTTTGTTTTTGTTTTATTTTATTTTATAATTTTAACGCAACGGCCAGTTACGCCTCTTTCTCTCTCTCTCTCCTCGTGCTTCACCGCTCCGTTAGATATTTTTTTTTATATATTTTGTTTCCCAAATCTTTCGGATATAATTTTCTTCGGCCCAAGCATTGTCGCTGTTGCTCTGCTTGTGATCATCATTGTTTCACTGGTAAGTCTCTTCGTCTTCTTCTTCTTTTCTTCGAGATCTTCTACTCACTCTTCTCTTATGGCGGATATTTTTTGTTTTATCCATGTTCCTTTTTTTTTGTTTCTCCCTTTACAAAGAGCTGATCATATATTCGTTTCAAACTGACGAGATTTAGTCTGTGTTGGTGATTTATTTGTTTGATTAGTGAATCTGTGATTTGAGAGAGAGGTACGTCGTTGTCTAAAGCGAAAAGGTGGAGAGAGAGGATGGAGGTGGAAGAAGGAGCAAGTGGTAAGATAAAGATTGGAGTCTGCGTCATGGAAAAGAAGGTGAAATGCGGCTCCGAGGTTCTGTTTCCTTCGTATTTCGCGTTTTCTACTGACCATCAGATTCGGATGCTTTATGATGTTTTTGAGCCCTCTCATTTCTGTTTTTATTTTCACTATGTGTGCTCGCTCATAGATTCTTCCTTGTGGGTTTATAGGTTTTCTCAGCTCCCATGGGGCAAATTCTGGACAGACTGGAGTCGTTTGGTGAATTTGAGGTAGCTTATTCACGGGTTTCTGTTTTGATTGAAGATCACATCTTTTTTTTTTCTTTCGAGAGAGATTGCTTTTGATTAAATGACTTGTAATCTGTGATTCTTGGGCAAATGTCATTGGAAGATGCTTTTGGGTCACTTTTGTTTTTTCATTCCCAAGTTGTTGGCATTAGTTTGCGAAAAGAAAAATTGTTGACGTTTGTCTTTGTAGATTCTTTGGTGTATTCTTTTTCCCCCCTTTTATTTATGATCTCATGGACACCTTTCTTGCAACTTTATTCGCAGATCTTACATTTTGGGGATAAAGTTATACTTGAAGATCCAATAGAAAGGTATGGTGTACGAAATAGAGTTTACTTTTGGCTTTTTCCTATCCTGTATCATCTTTAATTCATGTTTCATTATTACTCTATTAGGATTAAGTGTAGTTAATAAATATCAAGTACAAAGTATCAACTGGAATCAAAATTTGACCAGAGGATTTGCTGTTTCAGTTGGCCCATTTGTGATTGCTTGATTGCTTTTCATTCCTCTGGATATCCTCTTGAGAAGGCTCAGGCATATGCTGCTTTAAGAAAGTGAGTTTCACCTTTTGTATCTTCATCTTGGCTCAATAAAACACCATCGCTTACATTAATGTTTGGTGAAGCTTAAATGAGTCCAGCTTCTGAGGTTGAAGTTTCAAACTTCTGTTATTCAGGCCATTTTTAGTGAATGAACTAGATCCGCAGTATCTTCTTCACGATCGCCGGAAGGTGTATGAGGTATGCATATTAGACTGCAAGAAAGTTGGTTCTGTGCACTTTAGATAATTCTTCAAAGTTTTCAGGGCTAATGACAAAGAAGAGCTACATACTTTTTCCTTGTACTAAGAAATATAATTTTTGTGTGTATCTACAGCACCTTGAGATGTATGGCATCCCAGTTCCTAGGTATGCTTGTGTCAATAGAAAGGTACCAAATCAAGACCTTGATTATTTTGTCGAGGAAGAAGATTTTGTTGAGGTTCATGGTGAACGCTTCTGGAAGCCATTTGTGGAAAAGCCTGTCAATGGTGAGCTTTTCTTTTTGCCTCTTGCTCTCTTTTTCATGCATTGGTCTGGCAGCTTATTATCTATTTGTCCGTAAGGAGAAGTCTAAACTTGAAAAAGAATTATAGAAATGTTCTTTATTTCTCTGATATTTCGTACGCAAATTCACATTTTGTAGAAGTTGTAGTTTAATCTGTTGACTGCGATGACCTGTTTGTCCTATCAATTAACTCGAATTATTATTTATATGAACAGGGGTGATTTTTCAAGCCTATTTTCTCATTTAATGTTCTTAGTTGTTATATGATGCTGGCTATCCTCCATGTTCTTTTTATCTTCTGACTTGCAGATTTGTTTTTTAAGTATCTGCTAACAGTTAAAATTCTCTGTGCGTTTATAGGAGATGACCATAGTATAATGATATACTACCCTAGCTCGGCAGGTGGAGGCATGAAGGAATTGTTTCGCAAGGTACTGCATCTTTCTGCAGAACTTGACTGCTCTGGATCGAACTGTTTTTTTTTTCTAATATTGTCGTAATAATTTGTGGCACATTCCTCTGATTAACTCTTTTTCTGTCTAATGTATTTCATTTGTCTCCATTTTACTTTAGATTGGGAACCGATCAAGTGAATTTCATCCTGACGTCAGAAGAGTAAGGAGAGAGGGTTCTTATATATATGAGGAGTTTATGCCCACTGGAGGAACTGATGTCAAGGTTGTGATCGTTTGCCATCTACATGTTTCTCGATGAGCTCAGTCCTATCTTTTGGACCACTTAACCTTTCTGAGAATATTACAGTGTTTGTTATTGTGCTGTTGTTTGTATCAAGTGTCCTAAATGTATATGGTTGTCATGTTAATGACTTATGTTTTTCTACTGGCCTATTTGTCTATATACATGATGCATGACTTACCACCAGCTGGTGTAGCCCCTGTTGCTGGTTGTTTTCGTCTGGAGAACATTTTACGTCAATCTTGGCTTTCATGAGTCTCAGCTGACAATCTGCTTGCTAAATACAGGTATACACAGTGGGTCCTGAATACGCACATGCTGAAGCAAGAAAGTCGCCTGTTGTTGATGGTGTTGTTATGAGGAATATAGATGGGAAGGAAGTACGTCTTCCAATCATTACCCAGTAAAATGAAACCTAATATACCTCATTTTTTATGAAGAAAGAGCTATAGTCTGAATAGAGTATCAAAGTCTGCTGATTATAATGAAAGCATGAATTGCTAATGTTTTATGAAGGTTTAAAAAGTTGGTGTTTAGATTTTGATCAGTTTTTTGTTTTGGATATTTAATTGAACAGGTGAGATATCCAGTGTTGCTTACACCTGCCGAAAAGCAAATGGCTAGAGAAGTTTGCATTGCATTTAGGCAAGGGGTATGTTGTGAATCCAATCCTCTGGCTCTCGTTTATGTCTTGCAGGGTTGTACTTGCTTATAATGGTACTTTCTGATTTCGTGCAATGACGTGTTAATTTCTTCAACATTTTTCAAATTTCAGGTCTGTGGGTTTGATCTTCTGCGATCTGAGGGATGTTCATATGTTTGTGATGTAAATGGATGGAGTTTTGTGAAGAACTCTTACAAGTAAGCTAGCATTCTACACTTTATTTAACTCTCAAAAAGTGCTTTTCAACTTTAAAGTATTCACTAACCTCTCGTACTGTAAGGTATTACGACGATGCTGCTTGTGTGCTAAGAAAAATGTGTTTGGATGCAAAGGCTCCTCATCTTTCATCGGCTCTTCCTCCCACTTTGCCATGGAAGGTCAATGAACCTGTACAACCTAATGAAGGACTAACCCGCCAAGGCAGTGGCATTATCGGCACTTTTGGGCAGTCAGAAGAGCTACGTTGTGTCATTGCTGTTATTCGACAGTATGTTTTAGCATACAATCCCCTCTATACTTCTCTCTGTTTAGCCAGGATCTAAGAAGTGTTAAACTTTGTTTTATATGACAGTGGCGATAGAACTCCCAAACAGAAGGTGAAACTAAAAGTTACAGAGGAAAAACTGTTAAACCTGATGTTGAAGTACAATGGTGGAAAGCCAAGAGCTGAGGTGAGAGGCTCGAGCTTTTCTGTCATCAACTTCTTTCTGCCTTGACTAATTTGCTTATATTTTCTCCTTTTGCAGACCAAACTTAAAAGTGCCGTCCAGTTGCAAGATTTATTAGATGCCACAAGAATATTAGTTCCCCGTACAAGGTAGAACCCTGAACTCAACTATTTGTGTCGTAACCAAAAGCATGTCCTGTCCATCTTTTTCCCTGCCAAGTGTCATTCAGCTGCACAATTTCTCATTAATGCACATAGCCAATGGATCCAAGGATTTCAAATGGAATAAAAGCAACATTTTTTAATTGAAGGGGCTATGTTATTCTTCGAATAGTCCTGATGTTTCTGTGATGCATTTTCCAGTGAGCTACTTTCGCTATAGACATTGAGAATCTTATGCTATATTTCTGGTCGCCATATCTTCTTTTGTTCAAAGGGGATTTGGTTCTATCCCATGGAAGTTTTTTTCTGAAACAGAGTAAAATGCTTCATTTACTGCTGCGGTAAATATTTCTGACATTCGAATTCAAGTAACGACCTTATGGTCTTCCTTTTTTCTTTTTCTTTTTTATCTTCAGACCAGGTCGTGAAAGTGATAGTGATGCAGAAGACCTTGAACATGCTGAGAAGCTTCGGCAAGTTAAAGCAGTTCTTGAAGAGGTTGTGTGTCTTGATATTGGACTTTAAGATCTCTGGGACTTTAAGCTCTCTCATATAAAAGACCTTTGATATGCAGGGTGGACATTTCTCTGGTATATACAGGAAGGTTCAACTGAAGCCGCTAAAGTGGGTTAAAATACCAAAAAATGATGGTGAAGGCGAAGAAGAAAGACCAGTAGAGGCCCTTATGGTACTGAAATATGGGGGTGTTCTAACACACGCTGGTAGGAAGCAGGTATACTACCATTCAGTAATGTTAAATGTATTGCAAAGATCAAAGAATTCCTTAAATGGGATTACTTTTTGGTAGCTTACCTAACACCTGTGCAGGCCCTTGGCGTAATCGTGTCTGAATTTAGTGATGTTTGCTTCATATGCAGGCAGAAGAACTTGGTAGATACTTTCGAAACAATATGTATCCAGGTAAGGGAACCTGATCTGTTCTTATCTGTTACTTTCCATTTGTCAAACACAACTTAATGTAGAAGTTTATTGTACTTGTGATGATCACTATCTTTTCTGAATATGTCTTGATGAAATGGCAATTTCTTGCAGGTGAAGGGACTGGTTTGCTCCGTCTCCATAGTACATACCGTCATGACCTTAAAATTTACAGCTCTGATGAAGGACGTGTTCAGGTACAGCTTTACACTGTTAGTAGTGAAGACGAGCATATAGCATTCAGCTGTTGAACATTTACTTGAAGCTTTGCTACTCTTCACTGTTTGTACCATATTATGTAATGGAAGAGCTCCTCTTATCGAAAAATGTAAACTGATTTGCACTGTTGACAGATGTCTGCAGCTGCTTTTGCTAAAGGCCTGCTTGACCTAGAAGGACAGCTGACGCCAATCCTGGTCTGCCCTTTTCTCTTAATACTAAGAGCCTGTGGTGCTTTGCAATGTCATATGATCACTAACTTCTTATTTATTCCGTATCCTAGGTTTCTTTGGTTAGCAAGGACTCTTCCATGTTGGATGGGCTTGATAATGCCAGCATTGAAATGGAAGCGGCCAAGGTTTGTCCCTCTCTATGATGAGTCATTTTAAGTGTGTATCAATCATGTTAGGCAACTCGTCTGAACCATCGGGTAGTTGTCAACTATATCAAAACTGTTTCTGAAAGATCTTACTATCTTCTCAAATAGGCTAACTAGAGGCCTCCTCAATTACCATTTCTCAAATGGTTTTTTTAGATAAGGTTTCTCATGAATAAGGTTTAATTTCAACTTGTCCACCTGGAATATGTTAGCAGTTTTATTTTCACTACTTCCCCTGCAGGCTAGATTGAATGAGATTGTAACGTCTGGCACAAAGAGGATACATGAGCATGGCTCCTCTGAAGAATTCCCTTGGATGACTGATGGAGCTGGACTTCCTCCCAACGCTCATGAACTCCTACGTGAATTGGTACTCACACTTTTCCATCAACTATTAGTTTATTACTAAAGTGAAACAGATTCACCAACCGTTTTTTTTTTAGTTTTGTTTGCACAACAACGTAATATTGCATAATGCACTGAGCACATTCGTAACCTCTATGGTCTTGCTCTCATTTTATGCTTGTTTTTTTGTTCCATTTTTTTAATCCCTCATAAAAGTTGTTTATTGGAGTCCACAAAGTTATTTCTAAAGAAAATTCCTTATATCTTGAATTACATTCTAAATAATTAGGTGAAATTAACTAAGAATGTGACTGAACAAGTAAGACTACTTGCAATGGATGAGGACGAGAACCTCACTGAGCCATATGATATAATTCCCCCGTATGATCAAGCAAAGGCTCTTGGCAAGACAAACATTGACAGTGATCGGATTGCTTCTGGATTACCATGTGGTAGTGAAGGGTTCCTTCTGATGTTTGCTCGGTGGATAAAACTCGCAAGGGATCTCTACAATGAAAGAAAAGAGTAAGTCTATCATCAGATTTTGTTTTAGCAATGCTTCTCAAATTTTCATCTTTATTTCCGGTAGAGGTTTGTGAGTGAGTAGCTCTAATAGTTGAGTTTAAATTGCAGCCGATTTGACATCACGCAGATTCCGGATGTTTATGATTCATGCAAGTAAGTTAATATATGTTGGGCGTTTTTAGTGTATCTCTAGATTTACACCTAGCTTTAGTTACGTGTTTCTGAATATGCTGTAATGTCTCTTATCATCGCCAGGTACGACCTGTTGCATAATTCCCATCTCGATCTAAAAGGATTAGATGAACTCTTCAAAGTTGCACAGGTACAAACTAAACTTTCTCTGTCCCTTTTCTGAATATCTTATACTAGTTTGCAATGTCGCATTATCTTCTAAGGCACTGTTGCTACCGTGAGCATTCTTGGTAGATCTCTATTTTGCAGGTGTCGTTCACTGTGTTGTTGACTTATGACTAAGTTATGTGTTATGTGGTTGCAGTTGCTTGCAGATGGTGTAATCCCAAATGAGTATGGAATCAATCCGCAACAAAAGCTTAAAATTGGTTCAAAGGTGACATTTTTTAGCTACTAGTAGTTTTTTTTCCTCTCTCAGAAATTTATTTCCTGATTGTCCAAATTGTCTCCAGAGGATCTCACATCTTATCAAATCTATTCTTTTTGTTTGTTCCGTTAAACAAAAGATTGCTCGGCGCTTAATGGGGAAAATCTTAATAGACTTGAGGAATACTCGAGAAGAAGCAATGAGCGTTGCTGAATTGAAAGAAAGCCAAGAACAAGTCACATTGTCATTATCGGCCTCGAAAAAGGAAGATAGAAATAGTCAACCAAAGCTTTTTATCAATAGCGATGATTTGAGACGACCTGGCACAGGTGATAAAGATGAAGATGATGACAAAGAAACCAAATACCGACTAGATCCAAAGTAATAGTCTCTGCTTTTATAGTATTTCTTTCTTTTAGGTTTCTGTATTTTAGTGCTACTAATTGCTTTTCATTTCCCTTAAAAGGTATGCAAATGTGAAGACACCTGAACGTCATGTGAGGACTCGACTTTACTTCACATCTGTAAGTTTCCTCCTTTCTCCATTGCTTGTTCTGGGGTTCAAGTGTGTCTGTGAATGTGATTGACTCTTAAGAGTGAAACTGATAGCATGACATGAAATTGATGGTGAACAGGAATCGCATATTCATTCGCTGATGAACGTGCTTCGATACTGTAACCTTGACGATTCGCTTCAAGGAGAAGAAAGTCTCATCTGCCAAAACGCCTTGGAACGTCTTTGCAAAACAAAGGAACTCGATTACATGAGCTACATTGTCTTAAGACTCTTCGAAAACACCGAGGTTTACACTAGATTCCCTTTCACTCTCACATCATATGCTTCAACATCCAATATGGTCTCCATGAAAACAAAATAAAATGGATGCAGGTATCACTTGAAGACCCGAAGAGATTCCGCATTGAACTTACATTTAGCCGTGGAGCTGATTTGTCTCCCTTAGAGGTAAGAGCAAAGGCTAGAGACCCTTTTATTGTTTTCGTTAACTTTTTCTGGAAATTAAAAATTTGTGAGGACAGAATAATGACGACGAGGCAGAGTCATTGCTAAGGGAACACACACTTCCGATCATGGGACCAGAGAGGCTTCAAGAGGTTGGTTCTTGTTTAACACTGGAGACTATGGAGAAAATGGTTCGTCCTTTTGCTATGCCGCCGGAAGATTTCCCTCCGGCCTCCACTCCGGTTGGTTTCTCCGGTTACTTCTCCAAAAGCGCCGCCGTGCTCGAGCGCCTCGTTAACCTCTTCCATAACTACAAAAACTCTTCTTCTAATGGAAAACCCTAAGGGAAGACTACTGAATTTTGCTCATGTTTTTTTTTTTTTGTGCAGTTCAAATCATTCTTCTTTTTCCTACATGTTTTATTTTTCTTTTTCTACCATAATTGCTATACAGTTATCTTAAATGTAGGTATTTATTTCTTCAGCATGATTGAAAAATTTGTGTTTTTTTTTTTTGTAGACTATATAGTCAATTTGTGAAAGGGACTCGTGCAGTTGGGTTTGAATTATGATATTATTACATGGAACATAAATGAGTCACCCGTGACGTACTCTAATATTTTCTCTCATTTTCTCCTTTGTGATAGTTAATAATCAATTACAATATTTAAGCAATTATGAGCTTTGAAGTTTTATAAGGTAAAAACTCTCTTTATTTTGTCTACCATCTCTTACATTAAACTACTTGCGAATTTGTTGGAATTTAATTGATATAGTATTAAAATTCTAATTGCCGGCAAGTCACCGAATAATAAGATCTTATGATTTTGTCATTTCAAACTAAAACTAATTTCTATGTAATGTTAATCCTTTCACATTTCCTTTTTTTAATAATGTTTTAGCTTCACTTATATCGAAAAAGAAAAAAGTGAAAATGAAAAGCAGTATGATTAGGAGCTTCTTTTCCAAAGAAGCACAGAACAAAATAAATCATAGATCTCTCTAAATATCTATAGCTTTTTATTTTTTCTGGGCAAAATCTCAAGACATTATACTATTAATTGCAATACAAATTTGAATAAGTCAAGTAATTGGAAAATTAATTGTAGATAAAACGACTTATTCTATAAACTGAAAAATAAAAAGAAAGTAATAATAATCACAAAACAAAAATAAGTGAAGCCATTTGTTGTTTGTTTATAAAATTACCAAAAGAAGGAGATAGTTTTCATTATAAAATTGGATAAAATAAAATAGGAATATTTGTCGTCAATTTAAAAAGAGATACATATTTGGGGCTACGAAATATGCGTTTTGTAACTGTTGAGAGTTAGCAAACAAACACATGCTCAATCTCTCTTTCTCTCTCTTGCCCGCTTTGCCCGTTTCTTCTCTCTCGCCTCTGCACATCTCTCTCCATCTCCACAGACATCAATTCCCTTTTTGACTAAAATTCCGCGACTTGGGGTTTTTTTAATCCATTTCCAAGTGAATCTTTACTTCTCTCAAAACCAAAATCGCTCCTTTTTTTGTCCTCCAGGAAATTTCGTCAACTTTGAATTCGCTTGGATTTTGTAGGGTTCTTCTTTTGTTTTCTCTCGTGGCCTGATCAAGTCCCGTCGTGTTTTGTTTTCTCTTGTCGTTCTACGGGGTTTTTGGAGGATGGATTTAGAATCTGTCAAAGTTCTGGAGGATTGGCAGTCGAAGAAATCTAATGAGAGTGAGAAGAAAAAGAAGAGGAAGAAGAAGAATAAGAGCAATGTCAGAAACAGTGAAGGTGAAGAAGAAGCAAATGGGTGCTGGGTCAAGTTTAGGGTTATGGTTTGTTGCGTACCTTCAACATCAGACGTTGATAGCTCTCTCAGTGTCTCTACAAGCACTGGTATGGCTTCTTCTTCTTCTGGGTCTTTTCTCTGCTCCATTTGATTCTGCAATTCGAGGTCGCGATAGGCTTTTCAGTGCCGTTGAGTTAAGAAAAAACCTTCCTTTGGGATTAAATCTTCGTAATTTTTGTGGAATTTTGTTTCTATAATTGTCACAGGAGCTATATTTCCATCTAGGGTTTTTTTCCACATTTGACAAACTGAGCAAAACCTCAATGTCATTGTCTCAACTAATTTGATGCTAATCCAAATTAAAATCTATATCTTGAGATGCCTTTTTTTAAATTTGCTAAACGATTTCTTCTCCTTGAGTTTTTCTTGCTTCAAAGTGAATTCTGCTGTGTTGTTATGTTTTATGTGGTTGCCTCGGGTGATATTCAGATATCATGTGCTTAGCTAGATCCATTATAGCGTCAAAGAAAACTAGTCAGAAGAATCGTACGACGGCAATTGTAGGAAGGACATTTGATTGGTTTTGTAATGAAAGATTTTTTTTGCTTTAACAGTGGGAAGTACGTCGGCAATTGTGAAATCAAATGATCAACCGGTTGGCCCGGTTTCTTCTACGACAACAACTAGCAATGCAGAAAGCTCCTTGTCGACTCCTATGATAAGTGAAGAACTTAAGATCTATTCTCACCTAAAGAAGTTTACTTTCATTGATCTCAAGTTGGCAACTAGAAATTTCAGACCAGAAAGTCTTCTCGGAGAAGGAGGGTTTGGTTGTGTCTTTAAAGGATGGGTCGAGGAGAACGGAACTGCTCCTGTTAAGCCTGGCACTGGGCTTACTGTGGCGGTCAAAACCTTAAATCCCGATGGACTTCAGGGTCATAAAGAGTGGCTTGTAAGATCATTTGCTTTGTTTTCTTCCATATATCATTTTTCACTGTAGAAACTTAACACACGACTAAAGGTTCCTGTTTGTGCGTTTGCAGGCTGAGATCAACTATCTTGGTAATCTTCTCCATCCCAATCTTGTTAAACTGGTGGGTTATTGTATTGAAGATGATCAAAGGCTGCTTGTATATGAGTTTATGCCTCGAGGAAGTCTGGAGAATCACCTTTTCAGAAGTAAGTAAACAACTAGCACCTTCGTATTATACTTATGCAGTAAAGTTTAGCTCTTTCCTCTTGTGTTTGCCATTCAGACAGTAAGTGTTTACAGTTAAAAGATCTACTCTTCATTCTTAAAGTTGGAACATCTCTACTCTATATTGATAAAGTTGGAACCTTCCTATTGCCAATTCTTAGATGGTTAATATTGCTTGACTATAGTGACCCACTAATCTATAAGTAAATCCCTTACATCCATAGTTCTAATTTTAAGATATTCCGTGTATGAAGTGTGTTTAAAAGGGCATAATACTTTTGTATGGTTTGTCTTCTCAGTTATAATTGATGTTAAAATCTTTTTCTTTGTGAATTCAACTCGTGCTTTGTGTTGAAGGGTCGTTGCCTCTTCCATGGTCAATTCGGATGAGAATTGCATTAGGTGCTGCAAAGGGTCTCAGTTTTCTTCACGAAGAAGCTCTAAAGCCGGTTATATATCGGGATTTCAAAACCTCAAACATTTTACTAGATGCAGTATGTGTTTCCTTTACTTTGAAACTGACATCTATATACACCTTCTTCTTTGCTTCTAAGGTTTACCAATTTCAGGACTACAATGCTAAACTATCAGATTTCGGGCTTGCCAAAGATGCTCCTGATGAAGGCAAAACCCATGTGTCTACCCGAGTCATGGGCACTTATGGTTACGCTGCTCCTGAGTATGTAATGACCGGTAAGTCTTGTGTTTCGTTCACTCCTCGTAAAGGAAAGGTTTAAATTAGTTTATTTTCTTTTCGGATTGGTTTTGGTTTGTTTGGATATGAAAAAAAAAATGAAACCGAAACGGTATCGTTTCACTGATTACAGGTCACTTGACATCAAAGAGTGATGTTTACAGTTTCGGTGTGGTTCTACTCGAAATGCTGACTGGTAGAAGATCTATGGACAAAAACCGACCAAACGGTGAACACAACCTGGTGGAATGGGCAAGACCGCATCTCCTTGACAAAAGAAGATTCTACCGGTTGCTTGATCCGAGGCTGGAGGGTCATTTCTCCATCAAAGGAGCTCAGAAAGTGACTCAGCTTGCAGCCCAATGCCTTAGCCGTGACTCCAAAATCAGACCCAAAATGAGTGAAGTGGTCCAAGTCCTTAAACCACTCCCACATCTCAAAGACATGGCTAGCTCTTCTTACTACTTCCAGACGATGCAAGCCGAGAGATTGAAAGCCGGGTCTGGCTCTGGGTCGGGTCGTGGGTTTGGGTCAAGAAACGGGCAACCCGTGTTTCGGACTCTGTCTAGTCCTCATGGTCAGACTGGTTCTTCACCTTATCGTCATCAGATTCCGTCTCCTAAGCCTAAAGGTGCAACTACTTAGATCTCAGCCTGGAGTTATCTTTTTCCTCTTTCTTGTGACGCAAGGAAACGTCTTTTTTTAACCGTTGTAAACTGATATTCTTAACCGAATTTAAGAAGGCAAATTATGGTGTAAGATTGTTCTCAAGAATATCCGAAGTTGTGGATTTACATGTGTCACCTCATGTTTCTTAGCCTCCTTTAATAGTTGTCTTAGGCTCTTTCTTAGCGTTATCTATTAGGGGCTGTATTGTCATTTGCGCGTAATAGTCGTCTTCACTATAAAATACCAAGAAGGCTATTGGAAAATGTGGACGTAAATTTCGCTTTTAGATTTTGAATCTTTTCCTTTTTTGATGTTTGGACTTATCAGCCAGTTGCTTTTAGAATTTAGATAGATAATCGAATAATTAAAATATAAAATAATAATATGTCACGATGACACCATTTCTTACGTGTAATTACTGTCATCCAATTACTCAAACACAAGTTATCCATTTATTTTGTTAAACATGGGAGCCGCAAAGACCAACGACTTTCATTCATGGGAGCCGCAAAGACCAACGACTTTTTGGTTAGTTTAACTCGCTTACTTTTGCTGTAATTTGTTTGATATTTTTTTGTGTAACTTGATCATTTGTTTATAAATTGTAAACATCATAAGATAATTACGAATTAAAAAAACTACATTCAACTATTCAAGAATAATGGACCGTTCCAACTTTCAACTATCCAAAAATTCGGTAATTCCCTCCCATCTTTTTCCAACAAACATAAACTAATATTAAAACCACCTTGTTTTATTTTAATTTTGAAACCTTACACATAACAGCTGCAGAGTAATATAAACTAAATAAAGTCCAGTCAAGTTTTCCCCTACGATTTTGAACTATATTGTTCACGCATAACTTGCATAAGTATAGTTAGTAGCTAAACCGTTTATTAAAGTTTTGTAGTAATTGAGAAGAAATATATAAAAGCAAAGGTATATGTTCAGAAATGACAGATATGGTTAATCAAGTTTGATCATTTATTTATCTCCAAGAACCAAGATATATACTAATTTGACTTTTCAAAAAGAAATGTCACTACCGAATAATAAATACGAAATTTCCGAGGAATAATTGCATGACATCTTGACATGATCATCATCTTCTTCCTCTTATCTATATAACCCTTCTGCGACTTTCCTCTATTCCACAAACATTACAGAGCAATACAGAGTGACAAGAGACAAGACTTGTAACTCATTCTTGTTCTTATCCGAAGAAGATATAATGGGGAATCTTTTCTGCTGCGTGCTGGTGAAGCAATCAGATGTGGCGATCAAGGAGAGATTTGGCAAATTTGAAAAAGTTCTCAATCCTGGTCTCCAGTTTGTGCCCTGGATCATCGGTGATTACGTCGCCGGTCACCTCACCCTCCGTCTCCAGCAACTCGATGTTCAATGCGAAACCAAAACAAAGGTAACTAGAGACATTGAAATATAGACACACACATAGTCACATATGTACATATACATATCTCCTTCTTCTTATGGATCATTCCATCTTTGATTGTGTATCAGGACAATGTGTTTGTGACAGTTGTTGCATCCATTCAATACAGAGTCTTAGTTGACAAGGCAAGTGATGCTTTTTACAGACTTAGCAATCCAACGACCCAAATCAAAGCCTATGTCTTTGATGGTAACTTCTCCATCTTCTTCTTCTTCTTCATTTCTCGGTCAAGTTTTGATTTTGGTTCTGTTTCTTAGTGATCAGAGCATGTGTTCCAAAGCTGAACCTGGACGATGTCTTTGAGCAGAAGAATGAAATAGCCAAATCCGTGGAAGAAGAGCTAGACAAAGCCATGACTGCTTATGGTTATGAAATCCTTCAAACCCTAATCATTGACATCGAGCCTGATCAACAGGTTAAACGCGCCATGAACGAAATCAACGCCGGTAAGCCAATAAGAACCCCCCAAAATCTAAATCGAAATTAGGTCAGGTCTCTGATGGGTTTTTACATTTGAAAAATGGTTACAGCGGCGAGGATGAGAGTGGCGGCCAACGAGAAAGCAGAGGCGGAGAAAATCATTCAGATAAAGAGAGCAGAAGGTGAAGCTGAGTCAAAATACCTATCGGGGCTCGGAATTGCCCGGCAGAGACAAGCGATCGTGGACGGTCTGAGAGACAGTGTTCTCGGGTTCGCCGGAAACGTGCCGGGGACATCGGCGAAGGATGTGTTGGACATGGTGATGATGACTCAGTACTTTGACACGATGAGAGACATCGGAGCTCACTCCAAATCCTCGTCGGTGTTTATCCCTCACGGCCCCGGCGCCGTCGCTGACGTGGCAACGCAGATTCGAAATGGATTGTTACAGGCCCACCACACCTAATTTGGCTAAGTCAAGAGTCAACTGTCTAAGTCGTCGTCTCCCCCTCGATACTTTTCCAAAAGATATATTCGCAGTGTTACGATTGTGGTTTTATATTTTCTTTCTTCAGATCCCTTTAATAATTGTGTTTTTTTATTTTTTTGTCTGTCTTTGTGATTTTGTATTTATTTTGCGAATTCAGTGTTTTTGTTAATAACTTAATACTAATACTTGTGTGATTTTGGAGATTTTAGATAAATTGTGTAATACTAATACTTGAATGATTTTCGATAATATTCTATTTTAAAAGGTTTTGGGTTAGGTGGGAGGACTAGGAGATTTTATTTGCCAAACCAGTTAGAAACCGACTGTTTCACGTTATGATGTGAAAACAAAACGATCATGACACCTCTAACGATCAGTTTCTAGCTTAGAAACTGACAGGATCTCATGTTCGAACTATTTTCACACCTAAGCAAAACAGTCAACTCTCAAAACTAATTTGACAATCTAAAATCCCCTCCTAAACAAGGCTGTTTCAAAAAAAAAAAAAAATCCCTTTTATTAGAATGATCCCCGATAGATTCAGTATGTGCAAAATGATTAAGGACTCATAATCTAACCTGGAGCAGATATGTTAACTTAGAGCTTCTTCCTTAGCTGATCATGCTTTTGTTTATAGCCTGGCGTAGTCAATTAGAGGGTAAGTCCAAAAAGTCCCATGGGAATAACTTAAAAGACTGTATTTTTTAAAAGCAAAAACCTGCGTCTCCTTTAACCGCTCTCCAGTTGCCCACTCCTTGAAAGTCGCTCACTTCCAGGAAGATCAATTAGGGTAAGGACACCTTGAACTTGCTCTGAAATAGGAGAGTGTTGATGATTAACAAAGAATTTCTAACAGTGAGAGCTAAAACCCACAACACAATAATAAACCAGTAAGGCAAAGCTATTTCTACCTCATTCACACCAGAACCCGAAGAAGAAAAAATCCCAAAACTCAAGACAAACCTGCTCTGAGCAGCCTGCTGCAAGAGAGGAAATTTGTCCAATGCTGCATACATCTTCTACTATTGTCAGATCACTAACATGAGTGTATTAACATCATGTGTGATTGTAAACTGTCTTTCAGAGGTGCTACTGTCTGCTCGCACAGACTCTATAGCAATTGTTCGAGCAAGTCCCTGATGGACTCATTGTAGATCTCCAACATTGAGTCCTACAAATAAACTTAAATCAAATCAAGGTACCAGTGAAAGCATTCAACAAAAGTTAGAACATTCAGACAGAAATCTATACCTGCATCTTGAGGTTAATGAGGTTATGAAGCTTCTTCCGTAACAACGTATCTGCAAGGCGATCTTTTGCAGTTCATGCATACGTTGTTTTTGCTCCTCAAATTCTGTCAAAGTACGCGACATAGATGCATCTACCATCTGTAGAAAGCAAAGAAAAACTATGTCAGTGTAAAGCAACAATATCTAAAAGTTAGCAGATAATCAATCCAAAGTATACTTGATCACACCATTACCTGAATGCAACGTCCTGTTCCAACATTTTTATACGCTCTTTTTGCAACGAGCATGTTTCCTGCAGAATGAAATTGGCATTGTCAGACAACTGAATATAAGGCAAGGATGCAATACTTCAACTTTGAACTAACCTCCAGAGATCCTGATTTTGCTATCAAAATGTCCAACTCATGAGATGACTTTCCATGAGTTGAGTATCTCATCGGCCAGCTTTCGTGAATGTACAACCTGGCGATCACGATCATCCCGGACGTGTTGGAGCTCACTCCGAAAGTTTTTGGCTTCCATCAGCAAGGACTCCTTTTGTTTTACCGCTTCATCTTGTGAAACCTTGATCAACGAAGGGGAAGAGAAAAAAAAACCTTGATCTGCCCATATCGCTGTTCACTATCGAAAGAACTTGTCTTCTTCCAGTGCCTTGCGTTTCAATTTTCCTTGGCTTGTCAAAAGGAATACTGGAGAGAGCTTCCTTTTTCTTAAAATGCGTTCAGAAACTCAAAAAGCTAATCCAAGTTAAGTAAAATCACAGATTATTATCAATTTCTCAAGGAGACCCATAATCAACCTGAATCGCGCAAAATCGCAGGAACCCACAATCAACCTCAACAACGTATCAGTATGGAATTCAAAAGACGTTGAAAGATAGCTTAATAATTTAAAATCGGATATGCAATAGAGCAAAACCCTAAGTCAAAACAATTAGAATGAAAGATATCTTTATAACTTTTTACAGTCTCATCTTCTCTTTTAGGTTTTCCATCTAAATCTCATCTACGAAAAACTCAAAGGCCAGGATGAAAACTAGTGGAAGAAGAAGAACGAAAAACGGAAAAGGCTTACGGCGTTTGGACTGCGATTCTAGTTGCGAAGAAAATTTCTCTTCCGATGGATTCCTTCACCTTCTGTTCGTCAATCGCATCAACCCTCCGATTAAATTACAAGAATCCGGGAGAAATTCAGACCTTATTTCTTCTCAATCCGAGACGGGAAATTAGGGTTCTTCCTTTTTTTGGTAATTGGGGGAGGAAGAGGGAGGAGCCTGTCATTTGAAAATTTGAAAATAGATCTCGCCGACTCTTGCAAAATTATAACGTCCTCGATAGATACTAATTACTAATGTAATAATAATAATAATAATACTTCCAATTAATACTTAAATAATTGTAAAAAGTATAGGCTCCATATGGGCCTATTGACTTGTCGGCCCATTAAACTAATCCATTTTTTTTTTCTGGCAGAATTAAATCGGAGAGAGAGGAAGGAAATGAGTGGGTTGTTGTTACAGTTTCAAGTCGCGGTGGCCACTCATTCATGTACGATGATGGCTTGATGACCTTCTTACCGAGCGGTGTCAATCACGCGTCTACAGTGCGCGTAAGATTCCATTTGTCTATGTCCTCCTCGTCACAGTGACGTCATTCGAACGGTAACTTATTTGACCGTTACGCTCGCTTATGACCAAGTTACCAGCTGCATCATACGAAACTCTTTTTTTACTGTAGCTTGATAGTCTGAGACCACATCACAGCATGGCCCTAATAGATACGTGGGCCTAATAAAAAAGTCATCTTATTCAACTCTTCCAGGTTATTTTCCGTCGGCCCACATAAAATCAATGCACGTATTAAAAGAGACCGAAAACAAAGTCCATGACATAGCAAAGAAGAATAGACATAAAGGATCTTTAGGGTTTCATCATCATCAAGACGATCCTTTTTATTCTCTGCAAATCCAGCAAGAAAATGGCAAAGATTAGCCAGTAGCCATTAAAACCACCAAACCAGCTGAGAAAAACAGAACCGCGTAGAATAAAACTACTTTAAAAAAGCTACAACGACTTGGATTCTTCAGCCTCAGTTTCAGGGCTTGAGAGCGAGAGCCAATCCAACCTTAGCACTCTTGTCAATAGCCTTCGTGTCAACTTCTCCAGAGATTGTGAAGAACGTCTTGGGTTTCCACTCGTGTTGAATGAGTGCACTGGCTATGCCCGCACTGTTGACACGTGTCTTCACCGAGGTCAAGGGGTCAAGTGAATGCTGTGTTCCCAAGGTTAAGGTGCTGTCTTTGGTGGAGAACTTGTGGCTCATTTCAGCTCCAACCACCGTGTTAAACAGCGGGTTAACAATTTGGTAGTATGACAAGTTCATCAAATCGCCTTTCTCGTTCCTAACAAACAAGAAACGCATACATTTTTTTTATCGAAATTGATGAAAACCCCATCCTTTATCCAATTTTCTCACTCAAACTCACTTACAGGATAAGCGAGGCAGTCAAATCATCCTTGGCGAAGGTTAATCCAGCATTGATCTTGGTGAAATTGCCGGATTTGGTGTCGAATGAAACATCAGTACCAACAGCCAAGAGATTGGTGCCAATCAATCCAGAGAAGTTGACAGTTGGGTTCTGAGTCAATCCCATGCTCGTGCTGATACCGGCGTAATCATGCAAGTACTGAAGCTCAATCTGTTTGGAAGAAGAAACATTAAGTTAGAAGATTATCAAACTATAAAACTATAACAAAGACAGATGCTTGACTTGTTATTACTATACCTTTCCGGAATTTTGGTCAGGGGCCTTGAAGCTGAAGATTGACTTCAGTCCAGGAGCAGCCTCGTCAACCGTAGCCGTGATCAAAACCTGAAACCAATACACACATAGTTGTTAGGTGAGTAGCTCGACAACCAAACAAAAACAAAATAACATCCGATAAAAGCTAAGAGATGAATATATTGGGTAGGAATATACTTACGGTAGAATCTGTGGATATTTTCAAATCAGTAGTAATGTTCTTTTGCTTCGACTGAAAAGCTACATCTCCCAAAAGCATGTCACCTTTCTTAGTTCCAGTAGAAGTGATGGCCTAAGATAGTAACAGGTAACGCAAGAAAGAAGCAGATTATGAGAAACACAATGTTTTCTGCATCACGTGAAATAAAAGACAATAAAAAAATTTGTGAAGCTACATCACAAAGCTTAAACAACTCAATCTCAGAAGTAAACTAAAGCTAATCAATAAACGCAAGCAGAACAAAGTGGAGAAGACCTCATTCCATATTAACCCTAATCATCCGTAAGAATGCAGAGCTGATACTTAAAATGAAGTTTATTAAAAAAAGAAACTCGAATTGAAACTTACAACGCCGGCAGGAGAGTAAGTGGTGATACTGAATTTATGGTCGCTGTTGTGGTCCTTGTACAGAAGATCTGCAAATCCATAGTAGCAACATTCAGACCTTAAGCAACTCATCTACCAAAGGAGATGAAATGGTGAGAAATGCTAAACATGAAACAGAGTTACTGCCTTTAAATTGATATTTCCAGATCCAAGATGAATAAACCGGAGCCAAATTCGAAAACAAATAGATTGGAAACTGATAAATTGAGAAAAACACAGCATCAACGAGAGTGACGGAAACATTGAAACCCAATGAATTACTCAAATCAAACACCAATGAGTGAAATCCATAACAAATATCGCTGGAAACGATCATTTGTATCACCTTCCGATCGAATACACGAAATCTACGCATGCATATGCATCCGTCCACATAACTAGATGACCCAATCGGGACCGGAAAACTAAATTTAGATACCCAGAAAGAAATTGCAAGAATCTAAAAACAACCCAGATCAGAAAACCTAAACGGGACCCTAATTTGCAGCTAATGAGATCAACGATGGTGTGAGAGAATTAACCTCTGGCTTTTTTGCCGATTTCGGTGTACAGACCAGGACCTTTCACCATTTTTGCTTCTTCTCTGGGGAAAAGGAAAAAAAAGTTTCGAGAATCTGAAGTCCAAGTGAACAGAAGAAGAAAAAGTAGAAGAGTTCAGGACATGGGGCGCATATAAAAGATTGAAGAAAGCCCTAATTTTCCGAATTATCAGAGAGAGTTTTCCTGCTTATCAAGCATAATTTTATCAGCCGTTGGATCAAGATTCGCTGCGTCAGTTCTCCTCATCCACAGCCGTCGATATTTTTATTCACCACTGACCAAGAAAATTAATCATCATCTTCTCTATTTATTACGTGGCACTCAGACGACGTCGTTTAGTGACCTAAATGAAAAAGTCGTTTATTTTATTTCTCTGACTCTGTTCTGTCTTCACTCTTGAACGGGTAATCCATCGGTTCACACTTTTTTTTATTTTTCGGTTTATTGACTGATCGGTTGAGTTTTTAATTAATCAATTACTTCATTGTTTATTTATATTTTTCCAATGAATAATAGAATCGAATGTGATGGTATAGTTATAGTGACATCGTGATTTTTACTGATATTTTTTTATGTATTGATATAATATGCATATAAAAAAAAGATATTAACCAATCAACGATTAGTCAGCAACTATGCCGACTTGATCAGTTAGTAAAGACAATTAACTAGTGTATTGGGA
The DNA here is from genome assembly GCA_900406395.1 of Kernera saxatilis. NCBI lineage: Eukaryota > Viridiplantae > Streptophyta > Magnoliopsida > Brassicales > Brassicaceae > Kernera > Kernera saxatilis. The sequence continues at coordinate 45,916 of OVAY01000446.1, forward strand.
CTGAAGGTAATATCATGTTTACCTATTCCTGTCTCTGTACTTTGTCCTAGTACTAGTTTCTTTTTTGAACTATGTATCCTTCATCAACTCAGGTATGGAACAAACTTTTTTTAATATTAAAAATCAATTTTGTTTTAGATATTACACTTCCTCAGTTGCTTTTACATTCCATTCAATTTATTCTTCATTCATATAGTTACCATTTGGAGGCAGAATATAATTTCAAAGGTCCAATTCAAAATAGCTGCATAAAAACTCGGATATCTTTACCGATATCTCTAGTTCACGATTATACTCCTTTAAGAAAATGTTATTTGATAATTAAATCAGGAACCTTAGTTAAAATATGAATAGCAGACCTTTTTTTTGTCAACATGCAGCTGGACCTAAATTTATATTAAAATGTGTAGTTAAGATTTTAGCATGGTTGATATTCAGATAAATACATTAGGCACAACATGCAGTCTGACATTTTCAGTACTTTTAGTCTTTTAGATGCATATGAGAATTTAAAAATTGTATTTTGTTGCTAAAATTGGTTGAAAAATTTGAGAAAACGGTAATGTTTCTCTCTTTATAGAAATATATCCAAATATAGAAAACAAAAAGGAAAAAAGAAAGAGAGGAGAAACTAATTGATAAAACAAGAGAAACAAGAAACCTGTCCACAAGTAAATCACGGTGGCTTCCCATACATAACGGGAAAATTTTCTAAATATAGAAGTTAACTTTCTTCGTCAAGTTTTTATTATTATTTAAAGACCAACCTTTCACGTTTGTCAAACTTCGCAATACGATTCATCAACCCAAAAAAGGCTTTAGGCCAAACAGAAAAACAACCTAAAGCCATGTTTAAAGCTTAGCAGTCCTCCACAAATATTTAAATATACAAAAAAAAAGATTACCCCTTTAAGAAAAAAAAGAATTAATATAAATTGTTTTCTGGGAAAAAAAGGGGTAATCAAATAAAATGGAGGCGGCTAGGCTTTTGAAATTAGTGTGTGTGATTTGTATTGCCAGTTTGATTCCGACCACACGAGCCAATGTTGCGGAGAGCGATGAGTATTGGGTAAAAAAGGCCAATGAAGCTCGCAAGCACACCCTTATGGCTTATCACTCTGAACCTTATGAGATCGTCGACCACTTCCACGAGCGTCATTACGAGTAAGCCCGTTAATCTTTTTCTTTTAACGTGTGTTTTGCTTGAATCTGATTTTAATTATGATTGAAAGAGAAATTCGATTTGGATTAATTTTTTTTTTTTTTTGGTTCAAATTAAAGAACAAAAAAAAATATATTTCTTAGAACTTTTAGCAAGGGTTCAAAAAGTAAAGATAATTTTAGTTTGAAAGGGAAAACAATGTCTTGAAAATTTGTAATCTCTCCTAGACCCCGAGTCGGAGACGGACTTGCTACGATACTATATGAAGGACGTGACATGAATTAACGATAATGTTTTGTGTAGTAATAATTTTTTAAAATAAGGATTTTGGGTTTATGATGGTTCTTGTTTTGGTGTAATTCAGCAACTCTACTGACGTTGAGGAGACAAAGGAAGACGAAGCCGGCGATTCCACGGAAGAGGATCTCATTGAGATGATTTCTAGTCCGACGAACAGCACAAGGCGGAGCCTAAGCGGTAGAGGTAGGAGAAGAGGAGGAGGGAAATGGAGCAAGCTAAAGGGACCTTGCACCGCAAGCAACCCGATAGATAAATGCTGGCGTTGCCAGCCTGATTGGGCCAGGCGTCGCAAGAAGCTCGTCCACTGTGTCCGTGGGTTCGGTTACAGGACCACGGGAGGCAAACGCGGCCGAATCTACGTGGTCACAAGCAACAGAGACGATGACGTGGTGAACCCTAGACCCGGAACACTGCGTCACGCTGTGATTCAGAAAGAACCACTCTGGATCATTTTCAAGCACGATATGAGCATTAGATTGAACCAAGAACTGATGATTAACAGTCACAAGACCATCGATGCTCGTGGCGCTGACGTGCACATCGCATATGGTGCCGGGATCACGATGCAGTACGTGCACAATATCATCATCCATGGGCTTCACATCCATCACATCTTTTCGAGCAGTGGCGGTATGATAAGAGACTCTATTGACCACTTTGGGCAAAGAGGAAGGGCTGATGGAGATGGGATCTCTATCTTTGGAGCAACAAACATTTGGCTTGACCACATTTCTATGTCTAAATGCCAAGATGGTCTCATCGACGCTATAATGGGCTCCACCGCAATTACCATCTCTAACTCTCATTTCACCCACCACAACGATGTGAGTATTCAAATCCAAAAAACCATATAGAGTAAAAGCAAGGACAAGTCAGACTAAATGAACTTGTTATGTTTTGGGGTTTTGTGTTTAGGTGATGTTGCTTGGTGCACAAGACAACAACCAAGATGATAAGAAGATGCAAGTCACAGTGGCTTACAACCATTTCGGTAAAGGGCTTGTGCAGAGGATGCCGAGGATCCGGTGGGGTTTCGTCCATGTTGTCAACAATGACTACACTCACTGGGAGCTTTACGCCATCGGTGGTAGCCAAGGTCCTACTATTCTCAGCCACGGAAACCGTTTCATCGCTCCTCCTCACAAACCTCATTACAGAGAGGTACAAAACATATCAAATCAAATTAAGGCTTCATAAATGATTTGGCCTTGGGGGTGAACTAACAGAGAGCTGTGTGTGTAGGTGACAAAGAGGGATTATGCTTCAGAAGGAGAATGGAAAAACTGGAATTGGAGATCCGAGAAAGACTTTTTCATGAATGGAGCATATTTCAGACAATCTGGAAATCCAAATTTCAAGTGTTCACACTCAAGACAACAGATGATAAAACCCAAACATGGTGTGGCCGTTTCAAAGCTTACCAAATACGCCGGAGCATTGGATTGCCGGGTCGGAAAACCATGCTAAAATATATCTCACTACTACTTTTTCTCTTGTATCTAGGCCAGGAACTCAACAAAAAAAAACCATGGGGTGAAAATTGGAAATAAGTCTAATTTATGAGGTTCGTTGTGTAAAGAATAAATGCGAATGGCTGGATATATACTTTGTAATTCTATTTTGTTTCTGTATTCCATTTGTTGTGTTGTTTGCTTGTGATCCTCATAATTTACGATTTTATTTTGGTGACAAATATGAAATTATACAAATGAAAAACAAACAAAAAAAACAGAATAAGGTGATTAATTAAAAAAAAAATTATAGTGAATAACATTTTTCTTAACGTACTATCGGAATTTTTATTTTTTGATAAAAATTATACATCAAAACTATTAACTTAACACATCAATTTTTACTTTTTTGAAATAATTAATCCGTTTCCATCAGATTTTGGATTTTTGTTTAACATGATAATATAACAGATTATTATATTCCAAATTCTGTTGTTATGATAAATATTTTTTCACAAACATATTATTATCTCTTTCTTCCGATATTAGACAATGGTTGAATAGTTTAACTTCGGATATAGTAAAAAATGAAACTACAACAATTCCAACATACAACAAACAAATAAATAGTTCAATTCTATTAAATCTAACCTATAAATAGTTAATAAAATTAACGAGACGTAAAGGCGTGTTGATCATTAACCTATACATGTATTTTATATAGAGAATCTCCAAGCTGGCTTCAAACTTAAAAGGTCTTTCTTTCATTGTTTAATGTCAATGTCTAAATCGACACCATTGACCTTGGGTCAGTAGAAAATCTATTAGCACGCAAGTTGATGATTATATTATTTCATAAGGAAGGTTGGCAAACTTACGAAACTTTCGTCACTATATATTTTCTAAGGAAATGTTATTTGCTAATTTGATAATACATGTTTAATCACACGAACATACAGACATAATAATATATACATGTTTTGCAAAATGTTCAAAATTCTATCAAATATATAAGTATTCGTGTATTTTGTCAACGGTCTATTTGTCCAAACAAAACCAATTCTGAATGCGTGATAATACTATTGATAAAATTTAAACACAAATCGGAAAACAACTATGGTCGAAATGATATTATTGATTTTTTTTCTTCTTATAAGCGGAGAATACTGATCCGAAAAAATTATATAGTAAATTATTAAAATTGCAGTGATTATTATTGATTTATATCATATCTAATATAGCATGAGGCTATGAGTAATCTATAATAAAATGTTGTAAAGTTTGGGCTAAGATCTGATCTGTCTTCGATCGGTGGTGACGGGTGAGTCGTGAAGACATGCTAGTTGACCCTTCCATTCACTCATCGTCTGAAAAAATCAACTTATATTTATTATTGAACAATTGATTTGTTCCTTTTCTTTTTAGTAGTGGAATTTTAGATTATTACTTTTGTTTTTGTCAATTTATTTACATGAAATATATTTTTGTGTGTGTGTGGGAGGTAATATGATCATATCAGCGCATAGTTAATTTACATGAGCAAATGTTTTTATATATTTTTATAGTTTCTTTAATAAATATGGATGACCGAAGACTTTTTCTAGTCTAAATACCACCAAACTGTTTTATTTATCTTTCTTGTATTCTAATCTACGATTACGTAGCAAAAATATAAATTTCCACATAAAATTATTAATATTCCATGAAAATGTTAAACTAATGTTTGAGTTTTCTTGGACATTGTGATGACTAAAACTAAATTCTAAACATAAAATACTTTTATTCATAAAATCTATGATTGAATTGGTGTTGAGTATGGGACGTGCTAATAGGTTATTCACTTATTAATTATTATTACCAGTTGTTTATAAACAAAGACAAAACAAGTTAAATTATTTTTATCTAACAAAGAACCACATTAAGAACACGGTACTTAACCAAAAAACTAAAATGAGATGATATCCAATTAAAATACATAACCTTACAGACAATATTTATAACTTCATTTTCCCAAAATGTTATATGGATAAGTGAGTTGAGTTTCTTAATACAAAAACCGTGGTAACTCGTATTCCAGAAAACTTTGTTTAAAAAAAAACGATATTCCCTCAAAGGAAAAAAGTTATGCTTAAACTTTTTTTTGTGAAAAAGAAAGAATAATAGGTTTGCATTGGAAAAGTAAAACATCAATCACTTAAAATAAAATAAATAAAAAAATGGTTCAAACATCACTTAATATTAGGGAGTACTTACATACGTTACTAAATTAATCAGTGTGTCCGATTTCTATCAATATCACTACTTAACTATTGCTAACCACAATTATTACCAATACATAGTTTTTGTATAGTACGAAATTCACCATTAAATGGGTAAAGCTAAATTATCCAACAAAAGAATAAGCAATTATCAATGCATATTCTTTCAACGCCATGCAGGTTTACGTCAGAAATTTGACAACTATATATACATATACAAGTGGTGAAGCCTTTGACATTCGTCTATTTTACCATTCTTTGGTTAAGGAACATAAATTAAATATACTAATTAATATGACAATGGAAATAAGATATTCACAAAAATATAAAGAAAATAAGATACTTTTACTTATGTAGAATTATTCTGGATTGTCGAAAAGGTCAATTTTCGGCAATTTGGATTTATCGTGCGAATTGTGAAATGTGAACCTAGTCGTCCCAAGGCTTCATATAACAAAGAATCAATCCCCTGACTTTTTTTTTGTTTCTTCCTCTTTCTTTATTTGACTTTTAAGCTTTAAAAAAAAAAAATCTCCAACAGATATTTGTTGAATATAATTAATTATGGTTGTGTTTTACATGATTCACCTCCAAATTTTGGCATCGGTTTAAACTTTACTTTGAAGAAAACCGTATTCAAATACACACAAAAATCAACGTCATTTAAAATCCTGAACCATTGGATTGAAAACTCCGGTACTTCCACCAATTAAAATCAAACTTGAGACGTTAAGTGTAAAATCCAAGATGATATTGATCGAAAGAGAATATGGACCAAAGATTCAAAACTTTCTTATTAACAAAAAGAAAACAAAATTTTTATCAAGGTGTGTTACATGTTTGAGCTTATTAACTATGTAATTGCAACATAACAGAACCACATACAGTCAGGGTTACCGTGAGTATGAATTTAAAACATAGATATAATAGATTTCCAAATAATAGTGTAAAAAAAAGACGGATCAAAGACTAATTAAACAAATGAGATAGGATTAAAGAGTTGACAAATGCCCATGTGAAGTCTAGAGATATAAGTCTTCTCTTCTCCTACGAACCTTCAGCGATATCTCCATTCACACCATATACGCGCGCGCACACACATATGTTCCAGTTGAACATATTTAATTATTCTAGTAGACTAAGTATCGTATTATTATCATCAACGAGGTCAAGGATTACTTTCCTTTTGTTGGTTAGACTATAAGGAAAATTTTAAATAAATGACTCGGATATGATTGGAAGAAGAAAGCATATAAATCCGGAGATCGATCGAAAAGGTCGTCGTTACCTCATGGTTGAAATAATTTAAAAAATGAACAAGTTGAAGTGTTGACGATTTAGGTCTCCCTCGAAGAAAGTACACATCGATCTATATATATATTAAAGGCTATATGGTAAGAGGTTGTGAATAAAGAGGACCAACAAAAGAAACACAAAGAAGAATAAATTGTTTAGTTTTCAGACAAGAAGAAGAGGACGAATTGAAGATCTTCTTATAGGTTCTGAATGGAGGTTCTTACGAAACTAACAATTACTTCAGATTCTATTGTTAAAGATGAAGTTGTTGGATCTGCTGCTTCTTGTCCTGATGATGAATGTGCCCAAGAAAGTACAAAGGTAATAAATCTATAATATTAGCCTTATTTTTTAATGTTTTTTTGGCTGATTTACTGCAATATTCAGGATTCGGATGTGTTTCAATCTAGGATTTCATTATATGTATGTGTGTGTGTGTGAGTATATGCGGGAAAATAGTTTAGATCAACTTGAAAGAATTATTTTCGATTTTGTAAGGGAAATAAAATGAAATATTAATTAGTCATTTAGAGGCGATATTAATAGCATCTGATTCAATAGAATAATAGTAATCCACTGAATCAAAACTGATGAGTATTTGTGATAATTTGTCTATTAATAATGCTTACTAGTTTCCGTTGTTTTCCTTTAATTTTCTTTCTTTAATTCTAGATTGAAAGCCGTAGTGTCAACCATTTGTTGCTTTGTATTCATCATGATTATAGCTAAATATATAGAGAAAATAATTGAATTGTTATTTAAAATATCTTTGATGCTATTTCAGGCGAGTCATGAACTTGAATCTGCAAAAGTTGAGATGAGTGTAATGAAGGAGGAGAATGAGAAGCTAAAAGTAATGCTCGAATATATTGAGAGTGATTACGAGTCTCTTAGACTCAGATTTCTCGACAAAGTTCAGCAAAAATCTTCAGACAAACCAATTGAGGATAACAAGAAGGATCATCTCAACGCAGAATACATAAGTTCTTTTGATCAAGAACACGAACTTGTCTCGCTTTCCCTCGGGAGAAGAAGCTCTAATTCCCCAAGTAATAGCATTGCCAATAAAGAAGAGAAGACGAAAACCACAAGCTTAGAAGCCAAAAAAGACGAAGAGTTGACGAATGCAGGTTTGACTTTAGGACAAAACGTTGGATCAGCGAAGGAAAGTAATGCCATTTTGCGCCTAGAAAAAAGCTCGGAAGAAGCTTCGGACATGAACAAGGTCACCGGGAAGAGAAGTTCTCCTAGTGGTGATGATGATGATAACGGTCAGCAAAATAATGTCAAGAGAGCTAGAGTTTCTGTTAGAGCAAGATGTGACACTCTCACGGTGAGCCTATATATAATTTATAACCATTATTCGGATAGCTTTTCAAATAAGTTGTATCTTATTGATGATATATATTCTCTTTTTATGTTGCCTTGTGTGTAAAGATGAACGATGGTTGTCAATGGAGAAAATACGGACAAAAGATTGCGAAAGGAAACCCATGTCCACGAGCATATTACCGATGCACGGTTGCACCTGGATGTCCTGTTCGAAGACAGGTATCTATCTATTAAAAAAAAAAAAACATTTCTTATAAACACATACATTTAGAGTTTCCAATATCTAATTTCTCTAAGTTGTGATTTTCGTTTTTTTAATTCTTAGGTCCAAAGATGTGCAGATGACCTGTCAATTCTAATCACGACCTATGAAGGAACACACAACCACCCTCTTCCACTCTCAGCCACCGCCATGGCTTCCACCACCGCGGCTGCCGCTTCCATGCTCCTCTCCGGTTCCTCCACCTCTTCTCACTCAACTTCTACCACTTCAGGATTTGACACCGCCATGATCAAGAACGGTATGAACTTGAGACTTTATGACAACAATTCAAGATTCATCAACAAGCCGTTCTATTCACCATCGACCGTCCTCTCGCCGTTACACCCTACTGTCACTCTCGATCTCACGGCTCCTCCTCCTCCCCTACGACCATCTTCATCACCATATTCTTTGAACTTCAACAAATTTTCTTCACTCCAAAGATTCCCTTCCACAAGCCTTAGTTTCTCTTCTTCTTCCTCTGCTTCAACTTCTACTATCAACATTCCCGCGATTTGGGGTAATGGATACGCTTCTCACAGTCCCGTTCCATACAACAACGTCCAAGCCGGATCGTCCTCGTTTCTAAATCTGGGAAAGACCCACCCACAAAACCCTTCCTTGACCGAAACCTTAACGAAAGCTCTTTCTTCCGACCCAAGTTTCCACTCGGTGGTCGCAGCAGCGATATCAACTATGGTCGGATCAGGGAATGGGGATCAGCAATCCGCGTGGAGCGGTCGAAATCTAATGCAAAAGACTTCAAATAGCTTGTCCATTAATCAACGAACTGCAGATTCTGACAACAAAAGTAAAGGATGTGAAGGCTATTTTAGCAGCTTATTAATGTCGAATATGGCGAATCCAGGAATGTTATCGCCGTTAAATCCACCGTCGTCTCAACTTCCATTCACTATGTTCACGACTTCTTCTTCTTCTATACCTAATTTTGTGAACAAGGAAGAAAAAAGGTTATAATTTATGGTATTTTCAGGTGTAATTAGCCTTTTCTAGTTTTTTTTTTTTTTTTTTTTGTTTTTAAAGCTTTTTTCTAGTTCCATATACATAACGTGGGAGTGTTTTATTTTAGAGGATTGTACGGAACCAAAACAGGTTTAAATATATATTTCTAAATTAGGTTTCAGTCATTTGAGGCCCATGGGCCGATCCTACTTAAATTATTCCACTGAACGCTGTGAACCATGTCAGCTTCAAACGCTTGGGCCTAAGTAATTTTATCATGGAATGATCTGGCAAATATATTTCATAAGGTTTGTAACAGTTTGGACCTGTTTTGAGGCCCATTTGATTGACCATGACGACAGTTGATATAATCGCCATAAATTTTATTTCTAGTATTTCCAACCAAATACAACTTGGATATATGCTTACAAAAATAGTGTAATTACTAATTACAAATATTTGTTACACAACAAATTATTGATATATACATATATAGATATGCGTCTGTGTGTATGTGACACGATTTAATTTTACTACCATAAATTCACCCATTCTTCTTCTAAGTTTTCTTCAACAACTTCACAATGCGTTTTATCGTAGACATAAACTCTTTCTCTTTCTCTGGAATCACTGAATGATAGGCATTCTCCTTCCATGCTCTGTAGAAAAATGATTCTTTCTCAACAAATATGTTAGCTTTGTTAGCATTGCACGTTCCATTCTTGAGAGAATCTGAAATTTCATTAAGTAGCGATTCAGATTTCACCAAAGAATTCAACTCGCTTTTCATATCACCATTTGATTGCTTCTTCAACGTTTTCAACTCTCCGAGCATATTCTTCGCCTTCTCAATCTCTTTTAGAAGATTGTTTTTTGACTCTCCTTTCATGAGTTCTCTTTCTTCTTCTCCTTTCAACGTGTTCAAGGTTTCGGGTTTTACATCGCGGAGTTTCACTAGCTTCACGTCTCTCGCTGCAGCCTCATCGATGTTATATGCGATGACTAGGGTCACAATAAGACCACACAGTATGGAAGATTTCTTTGCCATTGTATAGTTTCAAAATAAGACAAAACTTGTTGGGTCAAATATATGAGAGGATTTAATCTTCTTTCGGTGATACCCTTTTACACGGTAAACTCTTGTCTAAAAGTAGAAGGTTAAATTTGATTTGTTTTTTTTTTTAATGTTCTACAAGTAAATGCAATAAATATTAGATGGCTTTAGTAAATATTGGGCGAATTTTATGGATAACCAAAAGAAAGATGAGTAACCGAGTCAATACAATTCGTTGACCATCAATTTATACATACTATTATTAGTCACAAATAATGGTATAAAATACCCTGAAAAACAAAAGACAAGAACTCACATCTCTTCTCACCTCTTTTCCTTTAACAAACTATTTGAATCTAATTTCAAATTGATTGTTAAGGGAAAATTGAGCCCTATAATCATGGCAAAGATCTCCTTCTTGCTTTTCGTCGTGGCCCTTATCGCCTCTCTCCACGTTTATGAAGCTCGCCGCGTGGTAAAAATCGATGAAGCATTTGAGAAAGACCTGCAAAAAGCCGAAGCCATGATCGAGAAAGACTTGAAGGCCAAGAAAATGAGCATTCATGGTTTGACCTCTGAGGTGAAAACGTTGAGCAAATCTGAAAAGATGCTGAATCAACTGGGAAATGATTACAAAAAGGATATTGATCTAGCGCCTTACAAAAAGAAACTCAAAAAATTCAGCAGGGTAATAAACATCAAGAAAGCACCCGAGAAAAAGAAGAAATCTGTATCCATAATCCAATCGATCTTGAAGGATTTCGGATTAAACGGAGGGAAGGAATGACAAAAAAAATAAGAATTAGGGTTTGCTTAATGTTTTGATGTGTTTAAAGGAGGTTTGAACTTGGCCATGGAGTTTAGCTTTACAAGTGAGAGGAGCAAATAATTCCCTCATAGTATATTAGTTACATCATATTTGTAATTAATATAATTAAATGAAATATTACTATATATATGATATTATAATATGTTTCCATGCGAATATTATATATATATATATGGACACACACGCACACACTATAAAATTTAGTGGTGCCACATTAATTTACAAAAAAAAAAAGGTTTGTCCATACATTTTAGTTCAGAAATTTGATATTAGGACCTGAAAAAAAATGTTTCTCAAGAAAAACACTATCACCTATAAAGTGCGTATAGGCAAACTTTTGCGGCGATTGCATAGGACCTTATCTATGGTTTATTTCATGGGTCTTCAGATACACCTAAAGAATTGATTTTGGGTTATAAGTTTTGCCTTGAATTGTTTCGCTTCCGAAATGAAACTCATAAGAAACAACTTTAAAAAAAAAAAAAAAATTCTTAGCTTCTTAATTTTTTTCTGAAATCAACACTGGATAGTCGTTAGTGGATAGACAAAACTCTCTACATTAAGGTGAGTATTATCTTTACAATTAATAATGACAAAATTTAATTTAAAAATCTTCTTATTAATCAGAGAAAGTATCTTTTCGGGGGGAGAAAATCAGAGAAGTCCAAGTTATTTTATTCTCTGTCTAGGACCCTGAAATCTCTAGAAATGGCCGTGATTTAAAGCTTAAGTTTTATTTATTTAGTTATATGAGTACATTCTCAATTCTGTTGGTTCATCGCTAAACTGTAAGACAAAAAATATCTAAATATAGAAAGCAAGAGTCTTATTTCTTGACTTTCTATAATTGAAGGTTAGAAATTTTGAAATTTTAATAAGATGACAACTAATTTTTTTTTGCGAATTTTATGGGTAACCAAAAAAAAATTAAGTAATGAAGTCAATACCATTCGTTGACCATCAAAACAAGGTTACATTTATTTACTATTTTTACGCACAGATAAAGCTATAAATGCTTTAAGAATAAACACACGAACTCACTCCTCTCATCTAATATTTTTCCTTTAAACAAACTATAATTTGATCTATTTCAAATTAAGTCGAGGGAAAAATAATCATTAAACATGGCAAAGATCTCCTTTGTGCTTCTCGTTGTCGCTCTTGTTGCCTTTCTACATGTCTCTGAGGCTCATCGTTCGATAAATTTCGACGAAAAAGTACTTGAAAACGACCTGCATGAAGCCAAGGACTTGATCGAAGAGGACTTGAAAGAAAAGGAAACCAACATTAAGAACTTGGAAACCGAGGTGAGTATGTTAACCAAGTCTGAGATGATGTTGAGTGAGCTCGGAGAAGCTTACAAAAATGGTAAGAGTCTAGAGCCTTTCGGAAAAAAACTCAAGAAATTCAACAGAAAGATCAAGAAGGCGCCAGAGGAAGTGAGATACGTATCCATAATCCAATGCATTTTGAAGGATTTGGGATTAAACGGAGGGAGAGATTGAAACAAGACTTAGGGCTTGATGGATGTTTTGATGCGTTTAAAGGAGGTTTCAAATTGGCCCATGGAGTTTGGCTTTACAAGTGAGAGGAGCAAATAACTTGCGCATAGTATATATTTAATTAATTGCATCAATTGAATAATCAATCAATTGTAATACAATTAAATGAAATGTATTACTTATAATATATATTGTAATCTATCTTTGTGCTAATATTTTGTTAATTAGTTATTAACACAATGTAATAGTTACAGGATAATAATAGATAATAGATCATTTTTGTTTTTTCACACATAAAAACTAATTTATGAGTTGATCTATATCCATCACCATACATAATCATGTTCACTTCACAAAATATTTATCTTCATATCCATCGAATATTTGAAAAACCGATTATTCCACATGCAAATATCTAGCTAGTCCAACAAACTACAAATCACACATATATGTATGCACAAATATATCCACACATCTAGTTTTTATAAATTTATAAAATCAATAAAAAGGGTTCCAAATTTGGTAAGAAACATATCACTTTTAACATTTAACCAAAAAAAAAAGAAACATATCACTTATACTTAGGTTTCTATTTGTTGAGAAAAAAAATCTATTTTTTTGTGAGTGAATCATTGAGGTCACGTGGAGTCATGGAGAGACACAAAGAGGATAATTTAGTAACTTTTTTTTGTTTGGTAGAAATTTTTTTAGTAATTTTTTACAATAATAAATAGTATAAACTTATATATATAAAAAAATATATATATGTATATATATATACATATTCAAAAATATACATGAAGTTTTATTCCTAAAAACTG
>OVAY01000447.1:0-51580 GCA_900406395.1 Kernera saxatilis
CCATAATGTAGGGACACAAAGACGAAAGCTTTTTCGCAAGAAACCAAACAATAAAGCACGAAAATTTTGGAAAACCCGTGAAGGAAAGAGAAATTTGAAGTACCTAGATACTGAGAATCGAGAATATTTTTGGGATTCACATGGAAGAAATCGCCAATGTTTTCCTGGTTTCTTCTTCAATTTGGTTATCTTCGAAGCTTAAGCTACACACGAAGTCAAATCTAGCTATAAGCATTTTCGCAAATTGATTTACAACAATCATCAAAAACCAACAACCAATTATTTGAGAAGATTAGCAATGGAGAGTAAGTGAAGACTTACGGCTTTTTCGTCTGGAGGGCGGAGAAAACGAGGAGGAGGAAGGAGATAACGACGACGACGAAAGGAGGAGAAGGACGCGATTGGAGGACGGATATGACGAGGCGGAGGAAGGAGAGAACGAGGAGGAGGAGAGAACGAGTATGAAAATCTCGGTGGCTGAAATTTTTATTCGCCGGTGAGAAGAAATTCGATTTAGGGTTCTTAGGTTTGTTTGGAGGAAGGAGAGAACGAGGAAGACTCGTGTGTTCTTTTTACCTTTTGTTTTTTGTTTTTTTTTTTTAATCTTTTTCTTAAATTAGTTATGATTATTTACATATAAATTATGTTAAATTCGTAAAAATTAAACTTAAGGCTAAAATAGGATTAACATTAATATAAATCTTAGATGGACAAGTTTTGTTAATAAAGGTTTAGAGGGACAAAGTATAGTTGAATTTGTATTATTTTTAAAATTTCCCTTCTTTATATGCTTCTGCCATGCGGTTCTAGAACATCGTCCATTCGCTTGTACATCTTTCTCTCACCTGAAACCAAGAAAACACACACACACTCAGGTGGATGATTTCTATTAGTAAGTATAATAATATTTTTTGAAATGAATTTTGAAATTAACGAAATAAATTTAATATTTTTTAAAAGTTCACATAACCCCAAAAGGTATTATATGATTAACATTATTGTAAAGATTAGTTCACCAAAATATATTAAAAATGTATAGATTGACAAATCTAATAAAAAAAATCATTTGTTTATAGTTTCCCCAATATATATTAGTTGCATGGTTTTATCTATATAATTTTATATGCGCAGAAATGTAGCTTTACTAATGGATACAAGTTCATTTATGCTTCAACCTTTTGATGCAACCAACTTTCAAGATATAGAGCATATGAGAGTGGAAAGATTGTTTAAAAATATCGTAAATATATTTTCTAAGTCTTGGGAGTTTAATATGTTGAAGACTGATGAACACGGATTCATTTTGATACATACTAAATCCAAAAATGCTGTGGTTGTCTTACTCTTATAATTGCATGGAACTATAAATACTATGCAAAAGATCATAAAATATCATCATATTAGAGATATTAAAATATTAATGAAGCGTCGTCAACCAATGAATCAACTTAGAAGAAAAGCAGCTGAGTAATGATCAACTAAGAAAAAATAAAGATGTACAAGCAACAACAGAGGTAACAGAGGAGAATACAAATAATAAGAACTAAAAAAAACAGCAGAGGTGGTAGTTGAGGAGACAACTGAGAAAGCAATAGAAGAGGATATGAACTTACGTTAGTTCAATGACTTAACCCAAAATGGATATATCATTTCTTAAAAAAAAACCAATTTTGTAAGAAATCATAGTGTATTCAACAATTTTTTCTTATTTTTTTACAATTTGATTGCTCTTTTCACTATGGATAACAAAGAGTAGCCAAACATAATTTGTATGGAGGACAAAGAGTAGTCAGCCATTTTCACCTGATCTCGCACCATCCTATAACAATATGCACCACATCTTCCATCCACGTACATCATTAAAAAAAAAAAAACGTGAATATCCAAAACCTCTGCGTAAAAAGGTTTAAAAAACTTGTCATCAATCCAAGAATACTCGGCTTACCTTTCTTACTATAAATTAACATTTGATATTTTTGATATTTGTAAAAAATATTCCAAAATTATTTCGATAAATATCTGACTTGTTCTCCAACTAGAAGACGAGTACATGGATATGGATTATTTGACTTTCTTGTCTTGATTGTGGTTTCAAATATCTAATAATTGACATTCTTACAAACCTCTTTTTATGGGTGGTTGATAACTTGCTATTTTTATTTCTTCAAACAGTCTCGTCCAACTGATTTTTTTATTGGTAATTTTCAAATTTCTAATACAGTTGAAAGTCACCAATAAAACACATCGTATATGTATACGTTCTTAAAAAGATAATTTTTTCAAATATAAAATTTTCTTAGGAATTAACTTTTTGAAAAACCATTTAAAATTAAATAATAAAAATTTAAAGGTTACATAGATGACAAAAAGTGGTTAAAAGGCATTATGTTGGGAATTGTTTTCTTTTTCTTTTTGTTCACCAAATAAGGAAATAAATTTGGAAAAAAACAAGATTATTAAATGTTAAATTGTTACGCACGTAAAAAAAATGGGTTAAAGTGCATTGAATTTTTTACAACATATTTTGGGATAACTTTCTCAAAAACCAAATGGTGTCCTCAAAAACCCAACATTCTCTCACTCACTGATACATCCACACACATGACACATACGTACTGTATACTATTTACTGAACAAAAAGAATCTCTCTAGCTACAATCACCTCACAACATATACTTGTATATATATAAATTGTACACGACAGACATTAGCAATCACACCTTACATAAGGCTAGAATATGGATTGTAACCTTGAACCGAGCCATACGGTTGGTGCGGATTAGCATTCGAGACAAATGGGTTGCCAAAGGGATTCATGTTCTGTTGCGGCTGCGGCTGATAAGGCTGTACAGGTCCCATCATCATTCCTGCGTTCTGATGATGAAACGCGTATGTTTGATGATTTTGATTCGCCATTTGACCAGGAGGGTGAGCTGAGACTCCATTAGATGCAAAGAAAGGATGATGGTACATCATGGGACCGTTATGAACTGGATGATGTTCCCATGGACTGTGGCTCCTGTTTTGCTGTTGACTCGCTCTTATTGCATCCTCGTATAGGCTGTCTAGTGTGAGCTTGTCCAGTCCACCCGCCTTTTCAGTCAAATGATACAGAAACAAATCTGATGTCATTAAACTTGCTATTTGCTATTATACCACATGAACAATTTACTATAAAACAATAATAGTTCAATATAACACAGTAATAGTTCACTATTACAGAACAATATTTTACCACCCGACTTCTCCGGCTGAATATAAGAAAGAGAGAGAAGGGGCAGCTTACCAATTTGCTATTTGCAGCAGCACCTTCGTTAGAGCTCGGGGCGGTCACGAGTGCCAGTTCCCAGCCAGTCGAATTCCCGTTTGTAAGATCAGTTGTAGAAGCTGGCTGCTCAACTGGTGAGAAAAAACCATCAGAAGCGTTTCACATTATATATTTACCGCGAAGCCAGGATCTAAGCAACAACATATACTCATAATGCGATATTGAAGTGCATTACCACTAACAGGGACAATAGCCAAAGCCAAAGCGTTTTTCTCTTCCAGTTCAGAGACCACTGGAGCTGGATCATCCATAGACTATAGCAGGAGAAAGTCGAAAATTCAGCAGTTATTCCAAGAAAACAAAAAAAAAAACTTCAGGTTGGGAATAGGTTAGCAAATGGACAAGTACCAGAAGATCAGGTTGTTTCTCTACAGGCTTCTCTGCTTCTGCTTTAACTGGTTCAGGTGATGCCGGTATCTCTTCAGCAACCTTTGGGGGCTTTTCGTACTCTATGGCCAAAATCTCTTTAGGAGCAGTAAGTTTCTCCATTATCTGCCATTATCGTAAAAGCAAGTGTTAACAGCTACTTGGATCATAGTGAAGGAAATGTCGATCAGGTTGTTCACGGCTTACGAGATACACTCATACCTGCTCCTTCTTGGCCCCTGCTGTTAATGGTGCTTCTTTCACATACTCTTCCATTGCTTGTAGAAAAGAAGTTGGAGGCTACACACAACACAATACATGGTGAAGAGAAAGCTCGCGCAAATTCACCAAACTAATATTTACTCCTGTATGAAATTCCAACCTGCTCAATCTTTATAAACCTATCTCCACGTCCAACATAAACACTTTTGCAAACTTCGAAAAATTCAGAAAGCCTCCCTGCCTGAAGAGACACCAACAAAACCAACCATAAATCGATTCTTATGCCAAACAAGAGTAACAAAAGAAACCACCACATCAATTAGAGGTTGTATGTACCTGTTTTACAGCCCTTCTGTACATATCCAATGCCTTAAGAGCATCGTTCCGTTGCATCTCGAAGAACTGCCATCAAGGAAAATTTGTGCCGAGTAAATCAGGAAAGGCAAAAAATATATATATGCAGAGAAAATGAAGCTTTTGCATACCTTATCAACTAAATTGTCTATGCCATCTGTAAGTGCTTGGTAGATTTTAGTACTCTCTGTTACAACCTAGTTGGTGTGAAGTAGATCGAAAATCATTAACACTGTTAATAAAATTTATTCGAGAAGGAGCAATTATCGACAGTTCATACCATAGAGAGTGCCAATTGGATAATATGGTTTTGAACTGCTGCACCTTCAGGCTGCGCAACGATATAACAATGTTCATTTCTAGTTGAATGAGTGTGAAAGATATATGCATGTGTTGGATATATCATCTAATCAAATCAACTCAAAATAGAACTGAAGTAGAAGAAGCTGAATTGGATTTATCACCTGACAATCAAGAACACGGAAAAGAAGTTCTTGCAGAACTGGAAGTTGTTCGAGCAAGTCAGGAGTGTCCAAATCTTTGGTTCTCTGTATTTATACCAACGCGCTTGTGATTTCTAAAACAGAGGAAAACTCAAGAAAGGAGTCGAAAAACAGAAACTTACTGGGGGGTCAATCTCAACATCGTACTTCAAAACACGGAAACACTCTAATCTCTCCTCTAAGAATAGGGCATAGAAACGGACCCAAGCAGAGTAGCCCCAGGCTGAAAATGAAGGTAAAAGAGAGATAAGTGAGCCAAAGAGCTTCCAGTATTACAAAGGATTCAACGAAAATAAAACCAGGCTAGTACCATTTGGACTGGAATCATCTTTAAAATGAGACATGTTAAGCATATGGCTCCTGCTTCTGCTATAATTAATAACTTCTTCATGAAACGTCTGGTCCACTTCCCTCAAGGCACGGTGAATAACAATTAGAGTTTTCAGTGCAACCTGAAAAAAAAAAACAAGAATAGTCAGCAGCAAGTTCTAAGATAGAGAATCAACAAAGTTCATTGTGACTTCAGAAAAACCGACGGTGAAACTATAGCAAACCTTACACATCTAACGAACTAAGAATACCCAAATGCTGCTACAAAAGATTACTACAAATCTAGCAATTCCAGTTGTTTTCAGATTTCTAATAAGTAAATACCAGCAAAAAACAAAAGCAATGAAAACATACCGCCCAGTTATGTGTTTTCGATAACCTTCTTGCTAGAGCATGGATGCAATATGCAACATCTGCGCGAGGCCTTGTTGCTGAAATAGCCATGAAAATAGCTGCATAGGGGACACAACAACTTGTTATATACACCTTTGTTGCAGAGAAACGCAACCGCGCAAAAAAATAAACCACCATTTTCCAACCTAAGACACTAACCATCTAGATGATACTACCCACCTCTGATGTATCTTTCATTTGAAGGACGCTCAACATGATTAGTAGCCTTCACAATAGCAATATCCAATTCCTGAAAAAACCATCATTCACACCATTGTTTAGCTTTACAGAAACACACACAAAACAGATTACACTTAGAAGAGGGTTTTGTTTTTTAACCTTGTAATCACTATTGACTTTTGCTAATGAAACTGTTGTGGTATCTTTGATAGCTCCAAGATACCTCCTTAAACTACTCTGTGATCCTGACATTTCGTTTCTCCTTCAATAGAAACCTGAAAAAAAACTTAACCTTTGATAGTTAGATGGCATCAAAAGCCCTAAAGATTTCAAATTTATCTTCAAATCACAAAACCCTCAAGTCACACAAGAACAGAAATATCAAATCTCTACCAAGAAAAAACCTTTTGGTTGTGTAATCGATACCCATAAGCCCTAGATTCATGAACAACCAATAAAGTTATAAAAAACACTAATTTTGAATACTATGAAACACCAAAATCTGGAATTTCCCCATGAAAGATCAAAGAATTCGAGATCCGTAAGAAGACAAAATCACAAAAGAAGAACAGACCTGATCAAAGTTTCTTGTGAAAAAGAAAAACGAAATCCCAGGAAGAAAGAAAAAAGGAAAAGTTCAAGAAATTTCAATTCAACTGCCTCTTTAATAATAACAATTTGGAGAAAGTCTAAAAAGAATATTAAGATGGAATCGAAGAGAGAGAAGAAGATGAGAGGTACAGAGTCAGAGTCAGAGTCTTCGTTGTAATGTATGTACGACGAAAAAGGGAAACAAAAAAAATGTCTTAGCGAAAATGAGCTAAGAGCTAACGTGGTTTGGTTTGGTTTGAGGCTTTGAGCCGTCGGTGACCAATATTCTAATTTTTTAGATATTATTAAAAAAGAAAAAGTGCATCGTTTACTTTTATGTTTGAAAAATGGTCAATCTTAGGCAATCATTCCACAAGACAATTATCCCTCAGAAATCTATTTTTATTGAAAATGCAAAACAAAAAGAAAAAATCAAATGTTGAAATGGCCAAAATGCCAGTACATTAAAGAAAAATAATCTATTGAAATTGATTATTGATGATGGTAAGTAACATTAATTGGTAATTCGAAATTGATCCATGAATTGGGCTGTTTTATATGATAATATGTTATAATTCGTTTTTTATTTTAGGTATTTGTTTTTTTTTCTTCAGTTTAGTTTCTTATTTTATAATTTTTACTTATTAATTTTTAATTAAATAATATTTGATATTTCAATCTTGTAGATTTTAATATAGTTTTTCTGTGTATATTATTAAAATTTGTAAAAGGTATGGATTCTATTGTTGACATTTGGCGGTAATAAGTTTTATAGATAATCATATGGTAACTAATGATGATTTAAAAATCAATACAATAGGTGAAATCATAGTGGCCTAAATGGTAATTTTTATTTTAAGAAAAATAAAAATAAGATATCATCATTTTTTAGATTTATATAGAATAATATATATATTTTTTGTTTTTTTAATATAAAATAATAGAGAAATATATGGAAGTTTAGAGCAGATGTACAAATAAAAGAAACAATTCAAATAATAGAAGAAGATTGGATTGGCTATAACTTTCTTAATTTCGTGAAACCAATCTTCTATAACATGGACAACAAATTCATGGGTTCAGATTCAATTTCTGAATATTATTAAAGTATTTTATAGCCCAAAAATATCAAAAGAGAAGTCATTTTTTTCCATGGTCAAACTCTATTTATTACAGTTTTTTCTACTACTTAGTTTTTATGCAGATTAGAGTTTGGAATTTCGTTTGTCTATATCTTATGCATTTAGAGAAGCTTTTTATTAATATTTGGATTATAATTTCTCTTTATATTGAGGTTCATATTCATTAATAGAAACCATAAAACGAGTTTAAGAAATTAGAGTGTCTTTGTGACCCATTTGAATTTGTTTAGATCATCTTCCATTATCTTTTTGTTTTGGGAGACCATTGGTGGTGGATTTGAGCACATTTATCATTTGGTGGTGAAAACTTTATCAAGGTATGGTGTTAGCTCAACCGATTTTTTTATCACTTTGTGGTGACAACTTTATTAAAATGTGGTGATCCGGATCTTCCTATCTATCTATCATTCACTCCTTACGCTTTATGCTAAACGTATCAAAGTGGTATCATAGCAAATCCAGGTTGTTTGAGTGAATCTTATCAATCATCCGATGTTTTCAATTGTTTATCATGGATGCTCCAAGAGGATTGACTCTTGACCAAGCATACGCTGAGCGTATTAGCAGAGAGATGGCAAAACTAAAATGGAAAATGCAGCATATGGTTGAGGCCTTCAACGACATGAATGTGCAAGAGCAGCAAAGAAGACGAAGAGTTGCAGAAGTTATATCGTCTTCTAAGGGAACTGGAGGTTCTTCTCATGGTTATTATTCTAATAATGAAGTGGTTATAGAACGTGGAAGAAGGAGAAGGAACAACTATCAGCAGCAGCAACATCATCGTCGTGAAGAAGAGTTCAAAGTAGATTTTCCAAATTTTGAACATAGTCTTAATTCAGATGACTTCCTTGAATTGTTAAGATCTATGGAGATAGCGTTTCAGTACAATAAATATGATGATGAGAAGAAGTTTAATGTAGTAACCTTGAGGCTGAAAGGTTATGCTAGCCCTAGTGGGATACTCTTAAGTCTCAGCGTGTTAGAGAATGAAAGATATGTATTAGGTCTTGGGAGAAACTGAAGAGACTTATAAAGAGGAGATTCTTACATGGTGATTACAAGAAAGATATGTACCTGAAACTTACACACTTGCAGCAAGGAAATGCATTGTTGAAGAGTACACAAGTGATTTTCATCTGCTAAAATTGCGTTGTGATGTTCAAGAGCCACAATAGAGAATTATTGTACGTTTTATGCATGGTTTGAATGAAGATATTGCATCAAAAGTGGAGTTGCAACCTTTCTGGACTCTTGATGATGTTAAGAAGTTTACTACCAAGGTAGAGATATAGATTAAGATGGGAAAGGAGCCTTACACCAGAGCTTACAATTCAATTTCTTCTTTGAATCCAAGGTGGATTTTTAAGGTGACACAAGCATTAGTAGTAAGTAAGACATGAAAGCTATGCATGATGGGTACAAGAATAGTTACTCCTTTTACAAGGATAAGAAGCATATCACGTTGGCACCATTGTCACCTACTGAGTTTGATAAAACAGAACAGTCAAAAGCAAAAAAATGTAGGGAAAGTCTTTTTTTGGGTGAGGCACGTGTTGTGACGAAGCTTGATAAGGGTAAAAAGCTATTCATTGATGCATCAAATGTTGAAGGAGTACATGGATGTGTTTCTCAAAGATTTACCATCTGGTTTGTCCCCCCATTAAAGGTATTGAACACCATATTGATTTGTTTCCTGGTGCACTTTTACCTAGTTGTCCAGCTTATAGATGCAATCCGGAAGAAGCTAAGGATCTGTAGAGACAATTGTTCAAGAGATGATTGCAATGGGTTATATGAGGGAGATGATGAGTCCTTGTTATGTTCTAGCCTTACTTGTTCCAAAGAAGGATGACTCAATGAGGATGTGTGTAGACAGTAGAGCTATCAATAAGATAACCATCAAGTACCATTATCATATACCAAGATTGGATGACATGCTGGATAAGTTGAATGAATCCAAAGTGTTTTCTAAGATTGATCTAAGAAATGGCTATCACCATATTATAATGAAAGAAAATGATGAATGGAAGACAAGTGGGTTGTTTGAATGGCTTGTCATGCCATTTGGTTTGTCTAATGCACCTATTATTTTCATGAGGCTGATGGATCAAGTACTCCGCAATTTTTTTTGGGAAGTTTGTGGTAGTTTAATTAGTTTGATGATATTTTAGTATGCAACAAGAACGAGAAAGATCATTCACAACACCTACGGAAGTTCTTTGAGGTGTTACGTATAAAACAACTATATGATAAGTCTCAGAAGTGTACATTCTTCACTTCTAGTGTTGTGTTTCTGGGATACATCATTTCAAGTGATATACTATGATTTTTACCATTTTTAATAATGTTTTGAATGCTTTATTTTTGTGTTTTAATGGTTTTTAACCTCAAAAAATAGGGTTATAGTCTATGTATAGTGTTTTAAGTCTTTATAGGTTCATTGGACGAAAAGATGCAAAAATGGGAAAAACTCATATGGAGAGCAATGCAGAAGCGTCATAAGTATGTCATCCGTTCGAGGTCTTCCCAAAGTCCAATATTAATTCAGTTGAAATCAAAAACGTAAACAAAGCGGGAACTATGAAATTTGGTGAAAAACTAGACCTGTGAGTTAGCTTTCCAATGTCGTTGATCTCGACCCATTTGGATCTTTGGTTGAATCGTTATTCAAGTTTTACTAACGAGTAGTCTAGTCTAGAAGACTGGCAGCGTGGACCGGGTGGAGATTTGAAGCTCAAGACCGGTCCTCTAACTTACCCAAGCTTCAAACCACGATTTTGAGTCCTCCCCTGAAGGAGCGGTCATGAGGAACAGTCACAAAACACTCTCCACGTGACCGGTCTATTCCTCTTCAACTTCAACCTCGATTCTGCGGAAGACCGGGCGCGAGGACCGGTCACGAATCCTTCAAAACGTGACCGTCCTTCATGAAACTTCAAGAGGGCACAATTTTGCACTTCCCAGCTGGAAGATTGGTCACGTGGACCGGTCAAAAAGGCCTTAAAACGTGACCGTTCCACAGGAAAATTTGAAGAAGATTCGGCCTTATCTCGTCTTATCTCTTCACAACTGACTTTTTGAAGACCTAGCACTAAATATATTCATTTTTAGCTTCTTGGGCGAGAGAGCCGCCCTTTTAAAATTTAGTAAACTTTTATTCACGATTTTAACAAAGGGATTCAAGGCTCTCAAGAGAGAAGATCTCATCTATGCACTTGTTATAGAGAAAAATTCTTAAACTCTTTGTCATCTCTTTTTTTTATTGAATGCAATTCGTTTTCATTATGCTTTTGCTTTCGTTTATGTTTTGTTTAGAGTAGTTTATTATCTAGACTTAGGAGGATTCAAAGAGAAGTCATGTATTGTTAGATCTAAGATCAAATAAACAGGGATATCATCATAGTTCTTCGTCTAGTCTTGTTTCTATTGATGTTAGCTAACTTGATCACCTAGCTACTGTTCTTAGGTTCATTTACATTCCAAAAATCTAGTAAGTAGACTGGTCTATTCTTGATGAGCCAGGAGTTATAACCAACGAGAGTGTGAGTTATAGACTTTAGTAAACATATCGAATCTTGTTCATGTTAAAGCGTATCGATCTATCTAACAACATGCGAGAGTTTAGCCTTTAGGTAGTGAGATATAGGGGCTGGAGACACGAGAGTGGAAAGGCTTTAAAGTTAAGTGAATTTGAGTTAAGATCGTGGTTTAACTACATCTCTTTGATATACCTATAAGACTAACAGTTTATGATTCTCTACGATGAACCTGAATGTCTGGCGTTTTCTTTACCTGAATCTTAAAATCGTTTTTGGTCTTTTGTTTCTAGTTTATTTTCGTGACAACCTATTTTGCCTTTGGCTTAGCTATTTACTAATCTCGTATTCTCCTTGCGCAACAATCTTACAGTCTCTTGGGTTTGATAACCTTTTGTACAACTTCGCTGTTGTGCACTTGCAAGAGTGGTCTTAGGGGAAAACTCGAGTACACATCAGGGATTCATGTTTCGTTGACATAGGTTGTTAGATTTGGGTTTATTCGTTTATCATTCTTCGTTCTAGATTTAATCTTATTGCATATTGATGGAGTAGATAACCATTGATTGATCTTAGGAAGATTTACTCTTTACAAATGCAGATAAGTCGCATGAACTAGTCTAGATGAGCATCGTGTTATAATCTGTGAAAGATGAATTATAAAAATTTGTGAACTTATCAGACCTGATAATATTGTATGTTTGATTTCATAATTGCCTTCGTGAGTCGAGTAATTAGGTTGTTAAAGCATAAAAAAAAAATTATTTGCAGCCGCAGATAAATTCTATATTAGTGATTCGAGTTCGTGAATAAGAATAATCAAAACTCTCTTTTCTAATTTCTTTGCATAAAACGTGTCATGAACCCCTAGAAATTCTTTGTTGCCCAAAACTTCGTTTATTGATATTCAAAACTATTTAATTCTAATTTTATTTGCATTTTCGTTTCTAGACCAAACCCGACAAAAAAACCCCTCATAAATTGTCTTAGCTTCATTTTTTTATACATAAATTTGTAGCGTAGCTTAGTATTCTCTGTGGGATCAATAATCTTAAGTACTACAATAGATTTACTGTGCATTTGCAGGTATTTCGTTGTGTCATTATTAAGGTGAAAACTGGCATACATCAATTGGTTATAACCCTTAGCTTACCAATAACTAGATCATGGATTCTACTAGACTTTTGGAATGTAGAACTCCCCTATAGATGTTTCACAAGTTGGCCGAGCAAGCAAAAAGTGATAATAACAGTCATGGTGAATAACTCTTTGAATATCCCTAAGTATAGATTTATGTCCTAATCAATCCATGAAAACTCTTTGATTCCCTTAAACATAACTAAAAGAACTACTCTGACATATTAAAACATGAAATAAAAAGCAAGGTGAAAAGAATTTGCATTAAACGAAATTGCAAAGCAAGTAAACAAGGTTTAGAAATCTTCTCTAGAATACAAGTGGAAAGAGATGATTCTTCTTCCTTAGACCTTCTAAAAACTTGAAAGGTATAAAAAAATCCTAAAAGTGTTTCTCTATGTCGCTTCTGCCTTCCAAAAGGCTAAAAAACGTATATATATAACCCTGAATAAAGCATAATTCGTCTAGAATTTGATCGGAATGGATAAGCTTGAAGTGCATATTCTTTGGAGCTGGACCGGATCCAGACCGGTCTTCCGACCCGGTATGGTTTCTTCTGTGTAGACAGCTTCAGGGTTCCTTCTCCCAATATGCATAATATTTAGCTCGTAACTCCAAAACCATTGATTCAAACGACCTTGGAATTATGAGACTGCTGGCTAGCTCGTGTCCAAATCTGAAGCAAATCCAATGTTGGAAAAGTCACGAACGGATGCCAACCTTTTGCCCTTTCATCTTGACCGTTTTGCGCTAAAATCCACTATTTTGCTCAAATGACCTGTGAAAATGTGAAAGGATATATATATACTAAAAACTACTTCTTTTTAATCAAAATTCGACGAGAACACTATATTAATACAAGAAAAACACTTATAAGAACCGTAAACATTAATGTATATCACCTCCCATATGAGGAAGAGACTCTTTTTACAAAGGTCTTCAAAGGATGGTACTTTTGAAAGACTGATCCTATGCACCCTATTAGGTCATACTATCTTTCGTATGGATGGGGAAGTATTATTTTAGCTAAACACCAGGTTAAAAAAAATGATTAAAAGGGTGGGTTATGGGTTTTCGATCTCAATATGAAATGATCCATGGATCCTAGCCAATTACCCGAGGCCAGCAACCCCTAAGGGATATAATTTCCTTCATTCCTTGAAGATCAATCATTTAATTAACCCATCAACCCTGATGTGGAATTTGGAACTTCTTAATAAGATCATCAAGCCAAAGGATATTCCAACTATTTTTAGACAAGGTATAAAATAGAGCATGAAGATAGTCTATCAAAAACTTTTCCGACTTTATTTGGACCTGACTATCAAACTCTTCAAGCACACGTTTAGAAATTAAAATGTCCTATAAAATTATGTCATTTTATTTGGCAAGTTTTAATGGGTTGTGTATCAGTTTTAGCGAATTTGAAATACAGAGGGGTAGATAAAGAGACAACTAATCATGTTTTTTCTGAATGTCCTCCGGCATTACAAGCATGGGCATTATCTAAGATACTTTTGGTTATAGGTCTTTTCCCACGTCAGTCAGTATATTCAAATTTGAATTATTTGTTTTTGAGGTTACCACCGGTTATCACATATACCAGTTTTCCAGGGATAATATGGTATATATGGAAAGCTAGAAATGATAAGGTTCTTAAGAATAGGGAGTGGACTCCCGAGGAAATCCTAGGAATTGCAGAAAGTGAGGCCTCAGTTTTGAACTCTGCTCAGGACAATGAAGAGAGTTTGGAATGTCCCATGCACCTCCGGGTTTACAATCTTTTTCAGGTTTCCAATGTTATATAGATGGATCATGGAACGAGACAAACATCTTCTCTGGCTTAGGATGGATTTGCTTTCGAGACAATGTAGAGGGATATGTTCGAGGAGCCCTCAATGTTCACAGAAACCTTTCTCCCAAAGTCGCAGAGATGGAAACTCTTATATGGGCAATGATGTGTATGCTTACCCATGGGTGGACATTCATCGCCTTTGCCACATATTATTCCGAGTTGGTGAAGATGGTATCAACACCAAAGGAATAGCCAGGTTTTGCGATCCACTTGAAGGCAATTGATAGAATGAATGCTCAATTTTCGTATTTCGTTCTATCATTTATCTCATGCTCTTTAAATACTAAGGCATACTCGCAAAAAGTGCTAGAATTTATCCGTCTGATGTTGCTTTTGTAAAGACTACACCACCAGATTAGATTTCCAAATATTTTTAATTTTAAATTGTTAACCAAAAAAAAATTGATATTGTATTATAAAATAGAATGATAAATTATATTAGACAAATATCATCTAAAGATAGATACCGATGTTACAAAAGTAATAGCATTGTATTATCTAATGTAGACAATGATATTAACCAACTACTTTGAAAATACATATTTTAATTTGAAAGTAAACAACTAAATTAAATAGTAGCTTACCTAACTTTTTATTTTTTACTCTAAATAGATTTTCACATAGTAAATGAGAAAAAATAGTGAATTAATGAGTGAGAAAAATGGTGAAGTATGTTAGAAATAAGAAATGGTGGATGAGCGAGTGAGATAGAAAATATAAGTAAGTGAATGATAGGGAGATATATCAAAAAGAAAAGTGAAGGTAAGAGAAAAAAAGAAATAGCACTTGATAGTGAGGAGAGAGAAAAATATTTTAAAATTTCAAAGTTAAATGATATTATGATAGAAAAATCTATACTATTATTTGTGTAGTGATTTTTCTGGATGGAGCTGTCACGAACCATTAATGAAATCGCGTATTTACATCTCTATGTCATTGTGTAGAAATGATCTATTTACCCTTTATGATCTATCGAATCCTAATTAGTTTTGTGTTGATCTTGGCCGTCGATATCAAGTAAAATAAATGAACGAAAGATAAGTGTATTTATAGATTACAAAACACTGTTCATTAGCTGTTAATTAGCCGTTTGAAAAGTAAAAAAAAAAAGTTATTTATGACCGTTGGGAGTATAAAGTTAAAACAATAGATTAATATGAAAATGCTAATATATGATCAAAAATCCTTTACAAGTTCAGATATAAAATAATATGCAGATGATCAAACCTCTTTTTATAAACAATAATTTTAAAAAAACAAATATGGTGACAAAATCGTCCATACTAAAACAGTAAATAAATAAATGATGCATATAAACACATATGGATGATATAAGGAATATATTTAAAGATAAATATATGGTGACCAAATCATCCATACTAAAACAATAAATAAATAAATAATAATGATCAAAGTCATCCATATAAACACATAGTATAAATAGATGATCATAGTTACCAAAACCATCTATTGTTAAAATTGCGAGTAAATAAATTATGGTAACTGAGTAATCCATCGTTAAATTGCGAGTAAATAAATTATGGCAACATAGTCATCATTCATAAAAGTAGTAAATATTAGGTGGTTGAACTGTCCATTACCATATTGATAAATGGTAATGGTGCGTTAAGCAACCGTTATTAAAACAGTAAATTAACAATAAGGCGGTCGAGCCGCACTCCAATAACAATATTATATATTTAAAATGATATATGGTAAACGATTATGCTGATAACATGTTATAAATTCACATGTTTTTAATGCATTGCAAACCTTTTCTAAAAAAAAAAAAAGTGTTTAGGTTATTTGAATTGATAAATAGTGTGGTGACAATTTTTTGTTTTGTTATCAAGTAAGAGTAACTAACTTGGGATACAACACATGCGTATTATATATATTGTATAAAACTAGGTTTCTTAGGTTTAAATTTGTTTCCGATTATGATCACTGTCACCTTATGACATAGTCTTCTCTACTTTTTCTTTATTTTTCCTAATAAGGAAATCCATATTAATTGAAGTTAAAAATCTACAAAATATGTGATCCCCACTCAAATAAATTTATAAAATTGTGGTCTTCATTCAAATAAATTATGCACCCGTATCTTTTTTCTCTTTCGATTTTTTTTTATATTGAATTTACTTAAATCACAAGTTCAAATTGACTTATTGATCTTCTATGGACCATTTGTATCAAATAGTTACAATTACTTGTCTTACAATCAAACGAATACATTCATATTTATAGAGTAATTTTTGACAAATTTTACTGTGAATTATAATTACACGGGCTCCACTTTCATTTGTGTACACCAATGTCTTTCTAACTTTTCATCAACATTTCAATATAAAATATTAAAATATTTAGAAAGTGATAGGTTTTAGACGAATTTTTATAATTATTTAAAAGAAGAACAAATTTGCATAATTATTTAAAAAAAGATGAATCTCATGAAAACGCCATTGGCATAGTTAATATTATAATTAGGTCTCTTAATGGAATCAATGATAATAGTGAAAAAAAACTCGATTAACTATGTCATTATGGAAAAAAAAAAGAACAAAAAAATCATAATTATCAACAATATAAACAATATAATGTGTGATGTGATTAACATAGATGATGATCATGTATTTTATGTGGTTGAGTGTAGAAAAATAAAATTTTGGCCAAAAGGTAAAAAGAAGCAATTCAATCTATATTATGCTAGTCTGAAAATAAGAAAATTTTAGACTAAGAGTCGAAGAACCAAAAAATTATATATTTATCTAGACAAAAAAAAGAATGCAAAAAATAATTTTGCGGTATATAAAAAAAAAGCTTGTTAGAAGAAGTTTTTTTGTGAAATTACATGATATTGAAGAAATATTATACTATATTATAGATGCAATGATTTTAAGATATTCAATATGTTTGATAATAGATGAACGACTAGAATTGTGCCTTATAGATGCCATAACATTTATATAAAAAATCTATGAAGGATTTCATCCCTAAAGTATTTATGATATTAGAATTATGTTTCCCATAAATTCTCCTCGATCAAAAAATTTGCACGGGTGTAATCATTTGAGTAAATATTTATTTAAATAAGGCTAACCAATATACCTATGAATAATCATTGAAAGGTTATGCATCAAATATAATTATCTTTGAGATAAAAGATAAAATTTATCTCATGGTAGGATTTTAGATGAGAGAAGCTTACATTTATTTAAGTACTTCTAAAGGAAATCTAATATATGTTTCATCGAAGTACCATATTTAAACTGCTATTTGAGCAATTATAAATCTTAAATGCACAACTAAAAATCAATGCATTATTATTGTGGTATACAAGGTATTATGTGAGCTCAAAAACATAATGCTATAGACATATATTGATCTCTTTTATTATCAAAAATAAGTTTTCGTATGATAAGAAGAAAAACCAAAAGATTAACTTTTGCAAGAAGAACATGAAAAATTTGTGCGTACGAAACAAATGTTTAGGGAAATTTTGGCCGCAAACTCAAAGGAGACCAATCAATGATCTAAAAAATTGTAAGATATATGAAAATCAAACGAGTTTAATACTAAAGTTTTATGTACACCAATATCCAAAAAGATGGTATATAAGATAAAAATACAGATCCGATTGCTAACACAAAGCGGTACAAATTTTTCGCGGGTAGATGGAATGGTGAGCTATTACCAAATAGTGCAAAGGTATATATAAGAAAGAATGATATTATTCCGATTGGTAACATTGTAGCGGTACAAATACTAAATAATATTAAAATATATAAGAAAAAAAGAATAAGAAAAACAAAAGATAGGTTAGATAGAAATGTAGTTTAGTATTTAATTATATATATGAAATTCATGGAAAAATTAAAATTATTTGTACAAATTAAAAATTATTTGTAGCAATTAAATTATTCTAATAAAAAGTAAAATACATAATGAACAATCTTTGCTTAGAACAAATTAGAATATGAATTTACTAGCCCAATAATTAACAAAATCATTTAATTGTTTTGAAAAAAATATACATGAAATATTATTTTTTTCAAAATATTACCACAATATGCTTATATCTTAATTTTATTACAAGATAATTTTTTAATTACTTCTTTTAGCTATAAAAAAAAAATCCTTATTAATCTTTTTTTTTAAGAAATATTTAAAACGCCTTATATATCATTTACTGTTTGTATTACTACAATGAAATCAATCAAAGTAATATTTGTCATATCCTATTTTTGTGGGAAAAATGAAAACAAAATCCTAAAAAATATTTATTTCACGCATAAAAACCCAACAAATATAGGTGTTACAATTAATACTCAATGTTTCAATTAAATGCAAATTGAACCTTGGCTTCAAACTCGAAACTTGAATTTTTTTCGGATTTGATGGCTTTCGACCTCTCCAAAATCCCCCTTACATCTTTACATTATTCTGTAATAACTTAGCGTTCCATCTATCCGCTCAGAAACATATAGCATTTTATGCAACTAAACATTATTTCATAATAGCTTTTTCGAATATTTGTAAAAAATTTACTATTTGTATAACTTCAAATTATGATTTGTATAACTTTGTTTCGTTTTGATTTTTGTATTGTTTTTGTGTTACCGATTTGATTGATAACAACTTGCAACCACTTTAAACAGGGGCGGATCCAGAAACTTATTTAGTATGGGGCATATAATTTATCAAAAATCATAGTACTAATAACATAAAAAAAGTTATCACCATAAAAATGTCATTTAACAAAAAAAACCAAAAAAAATTCCTACAAAGTTACTCTACGATCTTCCATATTTTGGAATCTTTTTATCACCATCTCATTTGTTACTTTATCAAACAGATATTTTTCAATAAAACAAACTAGACAATCATTTAGAAATTGGTCACTCATCCTGTTGCGTAAGGTAGTCTTCACGATGCTCATCGCAGAGAAACATCTCTCAACTGTAGCGGTGGCTACAGGTAAAATCAAAAGTCGATAAACTTGAGGATGGGAAAGATGTTTTTTTGTCTCTATCATCACACGTGCAAGATCTCCAAGACTCTCCAAATTAGCAAATCTTTCATCTTCTCGGATATTATCAATGTAAATACCAAGTTGATGCTCAAGAGATATCCGCTCCACATGACTAAAATCTTCTCGATAAAATTCAGACAATCTCACAAGTTTTGTTCGCTGAATGAATCAATAGGACTCAAAGACGCAGTGCAACCAAGTAATTCAGTGTTTACCTCATCAAATCGGTCATTGAACTTTTGAATTTCCATATCCAATACAGTGTAAAAGCATTCCACCTGATAATGTTGCAAGTTTGTTATGTTGCTTCTTTTTCTTGGCTTCTTTTGATCGACAAACTCTTCTTCCATAATAACTAACTCAGTATTATGATTCTCACAAAAAGAACAAACATTTTGAACCAGAGAATCCCATCCATTATCCCTGAGCTTGCACAGTTGTTGCTTGGTGGATTTCACCATAGACATGGCATTCAAAATGTCTTGATCTTTTCTTTGTAGAGCCATAGATAAATTATTCGTAAGCCCAAGAAGAAGCAACATCAAGTGTAAATAAAACACAAAATCAAAGGTGTGAAAGTATTTGATAAGATCATTGGCTTGCCGTCTTTTGATATTATCAGTCCCCTCGCCTTGGATATAGTCAAGCACTACAATGATCGAAGGAAATAAATCAATCAATCGCAACAATGTTTTGTAGTGAGAACCCCAATGAGTATTACCGGGTCTTTGAAGTGAAAACTCTTGATTTAATCCTTTTCCTATCTTAATTTCACCTTGACTGATTCCATTCTCGATTCTCTCCCGATGGTCTTCTCGAATCATGTATTTTCTCTTACAAGAAGCTCCTACCACAATTAGCAAGACATAAATCATATCAAAAAAATCCTCGACTTCAAAGTGTTTTTTAGCAACTGCCACAACAACCAATTGAAGAATGAGCAAAACAATGTACATAGTATGCAGAACTACTTTCTCTCAAAATCAGAGATCTCAATCCATTGAACTCACCCTTCATATTGCTTGCTCCATCATAACCTTGTCCTCGTAACTTGTTCATACTTAATCCATGTTTAGCAAACAATGAATCAATTGCACATTTCAGAGATGAAGAAGATGTTTCTTTAACATGAACAAGACCAATAAACCTTTCTTTGACTATCCCTGTTTTATCAACAAAACGAAAAACCACTGCCATTTGCTATTTATCAGAAACATCTGCAGATTCATCCACCAACAAGCAAAAGAAATCATGATCAAGTTCTTGAATAACAGATTTTGTAACTTCCTCTGCAAAGCAATGCACTATATCTTTCTGAATTTTAGGAGATACATTTGATTATTTTTTGGAGCATTCTCCAACACAACCTTACTCACAACCTCATTTTGCTCTGCAATATATTTCACAAGCTCTAAAAAATTCCCTTTGTTAGCTGATTCCACTGTCTCATCATGACCTCGGAAAAGTAATCCTTGCCGCAATAAATATCTACAAGAATCAATTGAAGAACTCAATCTAATTTTGTATTCATTTTTCACTGCGTCATCCTGCTTGTAAAAAGCATGAACGATTGATTGACCTTGTCTCATCAGATAATCACCCTTTTTTAATGCATTATTGTGAAAGCTATTCACCAAACCCACATGATCACATAATATTTCAGGACTTTTCCAAGTATTAAAGCCTCTAGTCACAAATGCATCACTTCCACCTTTATTTTCAGTGTAATCTCTGAACAAGTAGCAAAACAAACAAAAAGCTCTGTCTGTCTTGACACTATATTCCAACCAATTGTAGTGATCAAACCAAGACGGATTGAATCTTCTTAACTTATTCCCAATCAGAGTTTGAAGAAAATTATAATCACGAGGTTGGTAAGGACCTCTAATCATATATTTGCGTCTTACCTCATCTCTCTCATTCGGATGATATTCCAATATGCTTTTTCTATCTGCAGGATCCTCGGGCAAATTCTCCAAATTATTTTCAGATGTCGATGCAAACTTTCTTTTAAAATATTTTTCCATTGGTTACCTATCAAAAACAGAAATTATTTTAGCATAATTGAAATTAGATCAGAAAAGTTAGGCATTAAACTTAGTAACTTACTGTGTCTCTGAGAAAAGAAAGCACGTCTCTGTTTCAAAAGTTTTGATCGAAAGAGACAAAAAAAAAAAAATAGAAAACAAATATCAAGGAAGCTAGGTCAATTCTTTTAATTTCAGTTGGGCTTTAATTTTAAATAGATATTGGGCTTCCATAAAAATATTGAAAGATCAAATTATTTAGGGTGGGGCACTTTCTCTTTTCTTGGTTAGGCTAAATTTTGTTTTAATAAATTTAATCAAAATTACTTAAAGAAAAAAAAAAATTTTGAGTGAGGCACGTGCCTTCGTTCCTCTTGTCGTAGGTCCGCCCCTGACTTTAAAGGTTGTAACGTTTTAGCTTCTACCACCAATCAAGAAGATATGAAACAAAAGCTATATGAGAAATAAATTTAGCCAAAGTTGTACAACTTAAAAAATAAAACTATACAAATAGTACAAAATGTGTATATGTTATGAAAAATTAAGATAGTGATAAATGAGAATATACAAAAGTGAAAAATATAGTTGCCTATGTAAAAATGAATATTATCCTACGTCTGTAGATTTATCTTTGTATGAGAAAATGCAAAAGCGATTGGTTTTTAAGTCATGTCCTTGACTGACTCGGTTCTCGCTGGATGTTCATTAACCGTTCAACCATCTTTCATAAGATTTTTTTTGTTAAACTGATAAGGACATATTGCTTTTAAGTCATGTCCTTGACTGACTCAGTTCTCGTTGGATGTTCATGAACCGTTAAGCCAATATGTTCAGGACATATTTCTTTTAACGTTTCTCCCAGCAATGATGGAACAATACAAATGAAGTTGAAAAAACAAGTAAAGGAGAAAGCAATGATGGGATAATACATTGACTCAATTATATTTTCGGCCCACTGATACATTGTGTTTAATGCTCTTTTCGTAAAATCCTTTGTACCTCAAGCCATTAAGAAGTTTTTTTTTTAATATAAGTAAGTTATTTAAAAAAAAAGATATTTAAGTTATGAACATGCATGCAATAGACGACAAAAAACATTAAAACATGCATACAATATTATATGTTTAATTTTTTTTTTTTTTGAAATATGTAAACTCATAATATTTAGAATTTTGACGAGTTTACAAAAATATGAAAATGTAAATCTAAAATAAGAGTATTGTTATAAATATATAATCACTGTTTGACGTAAGGGAGACTCATAGCTGAAAATAAAATCGATGAAGAGGAAGGATAAAAAAATCCACACGCTTCTTGGCCATGGAACCTTCACCAAAGTTCTCACAAGCGGTTCAATTGCACACATCAAATGCGAGATCTTGACTCTCTGTCGCGTTCATCACCCGAACATCGTTCAACTCTTCAAAGTTCAAACGCGAGATCTCTGCTGTGTTATGGTGATGTCCGATGGTTTTCGATTGAGATTAACATGTTATTGTGCTAGCTCCTTTTACAATATTAAACTATAACTTTGTTGCTTCCTCTTTTTAAATTGATTGGTACTATCGTATAACTTAGTAGCTTCTTCTTTTCAGCTCTTATTTAAAACAAACTTAAAATCTATAATATTCGTCACACTTCTAACCAAACTTCTTAATGTGCAAGTTTAAGACACCATTAGAACTTTCATACCAAATATAAATTTTTCATCAGTTATAGTAGCTGAAGAGCTCTTTTCCACTAAAAGCACAAACAAGAAAGAAAAAAAAGAGTAGAACATCAAGATTAGAAAACAATTTCACTTTAATGAAATATTAAATTTTGTTTTTCAGGTTATCAGTGCCTCGTCTAACTCGTGGGTTCTCCGTTAAACCTGTAGGCTATAGTGCTGTGGGTTTGGACATCATGATGATGGACCGTGGTCCTAGCAAGCTAGCCCGTTGCGCGCTAAAAAAAAGATCTTCCATCGCGGAATGAGTCATATTGATTCAGAGTGGACCATTTGACATATCTATCTTTCTCCCTCTATTCTTTTTTCTTTGGATCTGACTGGTTGTAAATATTAGAAAAATAGAAAAAAAATAGAAAAAATATCTCTACGGATCCCATAAAAATCTCACCAATCAAAAAAACAAAAATAAAAAGGGCGAAATTTTTTTTTCCTCAGGACAAGGAAAACTGAGAGATTTTGTTAGTTAGTCAATACAAATGAAAAATTCATTCTATTATATCTTTCGTGACTTTTTTGTGGTGAAAAACATTTTTTTATTTGATATACAAATTACAAATAAAAGTTTTGTGTAATTGTTGTTCGATTGTTTAATTTTTTAGTTTTGTATTAGAATAACTCTCCATAAGTAATATTTTATTAATTAAAGATAAGGTTACATTATATTTATGTAAATATTACTTTTACTAATTTATATTGGTTAGCATTAGTTAAAGCAATATAAAAACGAGAATGTGGAAGAGCTCTAAATAATTTCCAGAAATGTGGAAGATGATCATGATTATAATTAACTAATAAAAACGAGAATTAGATGATGATCACCTGAGAAAAAAAGTGAAATTCATGTGGCCTAGAGTTAATGGAATTCAGCTCATCGCACAACATTTGGATCTCGAAGGATGCGCTTGGGCTTATTACAGCTTCAGTCAAGTAAAAACAGAGATTTTATTTACCATAAACACAGAAAGCTTTAAAGCTTTAAAATTGCAGGGTTCTTGTGGGAACTTCTATGAGAGTTTTAATGGTGGATTTTGATACCAACTACGTCAAATGACTAAAAAAGTAGGAAAATAAAAAAAATAAAAAATAAAAAGGTCTCTTTGAAGAGAAGTGAGAGAGACGAAAAAGGTAATCAAAATGGCTTGAGAAATACGAATTTCGTAGGTCAACTTCACAACTCAAATTCCGATTTTGGCTAGACAATTAAACCAGTTGCAGAGCTTTAGGAGAAAGAGAAAGAGAGATAAAGATTCATTTTTCTGTAAAAACAAAAGGTAACCATTTTAAGATTCTTTTCAATTTCGATTAAAAATTCCAAATTCTTGGATCTATTATAAGAATCAAAGGTTTATGGACTCCTAGAAGAAATTGGATTTTGGTCATTATCAGAGCAAACCGAGGAACAACAACAACAACACTGTTACATTTATCTTCTTCTTCTTGATCGGATTTTCCTTTCGGACCCATAAACGGCTCCGACGATGACATCAATTTTAGGTTCTACGTTCCAGAATTGGAGATTTTTGTATTGGGGATTTTTGTTTTGGGGATATAGGTTTTGTATTTGGATGGTTAAATTGTTGTAATTGGGTTGTATTCGGTTTAATTTTGGTTTAGTTTTGCGTTTAGGTGGTTAAAGTTGGATTGATAAACAGTAAACCGACACGTGTGGAATTTGGTTTAGAACTATGATTTTGTGTGTTTATTGGTCTCGAACTTTTATTTGATGTGTAAATAGGTTTTTAACTTTGATTTGGTGGAGAAATAGAACGAGGTTTTAACTTCGGGTAGAAATGATGCTATATGAAAGTTCCGATGGGAAAATAGGTCGTCAATCCGAATTTTATTATGTTATATAGATGACTAGCACATCAGCAAATAGTCGTGGAACCGCTATTTGATGTCATCGAAGAGGTGTAGGTATAGGGTCATCAATTTGTGGTTGTGAAATGAACCGATGGTGAAAGAGATGACGTATGTTTATTAAAAGATATCAATTCTCAATTCATTTTTATTTGGGACGTTGAATGTAGACTACCTTTTAAATAAGTTATATCAGTTGAACACACCAGTGTTCGGTGATGTTAAACAAAAAATACTCCAAGAGTGAACTTCTTCGTGAAGCAACGTCCGTAGAATATGGCATACTATCTAGCTGATGGTAACTATCTTTATTATCCGACTTTCGTCAAATCAATTAGATTTCCTCAGAGTGAACCAGACAAATTATATGCACAGCATCAGGAAGAATGTCGGAAGGACATCGAACGTGCATTTGGAGTGTTGCAAGCTCTATTTAAAATCATTCGCGAACCAGCTCGCATGTGGGACATAGCTGATTTGGCTATCATCATGAGGTCATGTATCATATTGCATAATATGATTGTTGAGGATGAATGAGATACATATGCTCAACATTGGACCGATTATGATCAATCTGAGGCAAGTGGGTCTAGTACACCGCAACCATTTTCGACCGATATGCTACCTGCATTTGCAAATCATGTGTGTGCTAGATCCGAGTTGTGTGATTCAAATGTACATTATGAATTGCAAGTAGATTTAGTCAAACACATATAGACAAAATTCAGAATGTTCTGTGATTAAAGAGATTTTTCAGTCTCTATGTGTTATTTAAGAGCTTTATTGTTTGTGAGTTGAGACTATTGTACTAATTAAGTTATGTGTGTTTAATTAGTTGTGTCGTGTGATTTAGTGTATTGTATTGCATTTTAAATTTTTTGTAATTTTGTTTGTTTTAATAATGATTATCCCTATTTCTTGTCTTTATTATTTGCAAGAAAAAAAAGAATTAAAATATATAAATATATATATATATATATATTTTTTTAAAAAGTTATTTAACTCTAGATTTTTTTAATTTAATTTCAATCGATAATTGATATTAATATGTTATCACAAAAAAAAATGCAAAAACATAAAGAAAATAAGGATTTGGAGTAAAATTGGTTGGGTATGGTGTTGAATTTTATTAAAAAAAACCATTGTAGAGTGTAAAAGTTGAATGAGTATTGAATTATTATGTGGAAGAAAAAAAATAATGATGTAGAGTGTTAAAAAGTAAAAAGTACGGTGATGAAAAAAAAACTATTGTACATAGTCTAAACTGTCTTGGCTATTCTAGTAGTCTTTTATATTGCGAATTATTCACTTTCGTATTTTAACTTAATAATAAATCTTATTTATTTTACAGAAATTTTGAGTCAATCATAAAATATATAACCCTGTTGAAATATGAGTCTCATCCATTGAAAGATATACTTGATCAAATATATGACCGTTATTCACCACATTTACTAGGAGTTCATCTCCAACATATGAAAAATGAAGAAACACACGATGATGATGTAATTGCGGGTGAAACAGAAGAACATGGTCAAACATCATTTCGTTTAAAGAATCCTAATATACGAACAATTGACGACTATTTACAAAACTAGTAGGTCATCTTCACGTGTTTGGACTACAGCTACACAGCGTACTCATATGAGAAGAGTTAATTTTGAGGTGCAAATTGATGGATGATTTCAACGGATGGAAGAATCTCGTGGCGAGTTATTGAAGTGGTGCATTCACTTTAAACCTCAAAGTCCGCGTATGGTGATGCATTCGCTGTACTAGAATCTTTACCCATCGAGCCAATGAATACATTTTGGTGGGAGGCAAACAAGTTGTTAATAAAATTACAAAGTGAAGATAATAAAATTCGGCATTTGGAGAGGTTAGCTGGTGTGGATAGATATGAAAATCCTTGTTAAGTTATCAATTTATGAGTGACAAGGTACTAGTGGAAGTGGTCATATAACATATGATGGTTCTAGCTACGGTGGTAGAGGATATGGTGGTGGTGGTTCAGTTGGTGGTGGTTTTGTTGGTGGTGGTTCAATTGGTGGAGGATGTCTTGGTGGTGGTTTCGTTGGTGGAAGGTTTGTTGGTGGTGGGTCGACTGGTGATCAAAGTTTTCACATAGGCACATAAGATATCAATAATTATAGGATATTTAGTTTAGTATCTCTAGGAACTAATTTTTCTTCTGTATTTTGCATTGATTCTCCTAGATCTGTAGGATCTACTTCTGGTAATATTCTAGGAATGATTAACTTTTTTAACAACACTAGAGATAATGAGAGACAAAAGTAGCAGTGGTTTCGTATTTAACTTTTCAATTAAAAATGAAGCTCTTTTGTTTATGGAATATATGAATTTGTATATGTTCTATAAATTCCTAACTCAAATCTATTTGAATATATCAGAAATTTCACATAGCTGATGAACGAGATTGTAGAGTTGATGTTACTAGCAGAAGAAGATGCAATGGAAGCATGCATATCTCCTATGTTGGAGTAATTATACAAGATATTTTTTACAAGTGACCTATGAGTTCAGAAGGAGGGAAAAGATGGTTGATTATACGAGATCAAATTCAGGGTAATGAAATCCATTTTAAACACTTATTCATATGATTTTGGAGGCATTCACATGGTTATGTGGAATACTACATGAGAAATATGGGTTAAACGACTTGAGAAAAATAGGCCTTGATGAGAGTGTCATAATATTTCTAATCATTTGTGCCTAAAATGATACTCACTATGATATTAAGGTTTGGCCATGCACAAGAGACTATTTGGTGAAAGTTTCATGATGTTCTTAAAGCAATGAAACGACTAGGTATAGAGTATATACGCCCACGTACAGTCCAAGAACTTACATGTATCGTTGCAAGAAGATACACGATATTGGCCTTGTTTTAATGGATTTGTTGGTGCATTAGATGGAACGCATGAACCAGTCATGGTGACACCAGGTCGAGAAGTCCTCCGATTTATAAATAGAAAAGGTATTGTGAGCCTCAATGTTTTAGTCATATGCGATTCTGACATGCTTTTCACATATTGTTTTGTTGGAATGGCGGAATCTGCCCATCATGATGCATGAGGATTGGCAATCGTGATACGAGATGATCTGATGTTTCCTACAGTACCTGAAAGTAAGTATTATCTTGTAGATTTTGGATATGCTAAGAGACGCGAATATTTAGCTCTATATCGCAAGGAACAAAGGGACGATACAAGATATCATCTCCATGAGTTTTTAAACAGAGAGCCTCCTCAAAACAGTAAATAAATGTATAATAGGTGGCATGCATCCATACGTTTTGTTATCGAAAGAACATTTGGCGTATGGAAGAGAAAATAGAGGGTCCTTAATAAATTTCCTAGATATGACATTGTTACACAGAGAAGTGTTATATTCACAACAATGGATCTAAATAATTTAATTTATTTGACAACACAATATTGTAGACTCCGATTTTGAGAACATAGATAGTTCGTGATCAAATTGTTGAGCATATATAGTCAGTGAATCGATGTGGATCTCAACGTTATCGTTAGATTATGTCTTGAAGTTGTGTTTATATAAATGTAATTTCAATTAATCAATGAATATAACTTATGTAATTAGAGAGTTGTAACAACAATAATCCTATAGTTATTTATCTATATAGTATTTAATTTTTAATTTTCTTAAGTTTTAAAACAATAAATTATTATATATTTTTCAATTCTTCTCAATTCTTCTCAATTTTTTTCAATTCATCTATGTTACTCTTACTTATTAGTTTCTAACATTCACTCAAAAACTTTCATTTTATAATTCCTTTCTTTTACACTAATCATCATTTATCTTTTTCATCTCAATTCCTTACCCTTCAAATCCTCTCAATTCCTCTAGTATTTACGAGTTGGATCATTTATCCCTTATACATTAGAACGTCTATAAATTAATACTCTATAAATTAATAAATATGATAAAATAAGAAATTTTATCGATCTCAAATTAGTTCCGTATAAAAATTAATAAAATTCGATAAGATAATAATTTTTTAGAAATTTCTATGTAAATATATAGTCCCAATAATATCATAAATTAATAATTACATAAATTTATTCATATATCTAAGATAATCTACTAAAATATAATTTTAGTGTTTTTTGTTTTACTTAAAGTTGAAATCTCGTTTAACTTTATGGCCTTAAATGTCTAACGCGTTTCGAGCGTTCCAGTTGCGGGTCTTCATTTGTGTCACCATCCAACACAGTTTTTTATATTTCATTTGTTTCAAAAAAAAAATAAAAATAAAATAAAAAGGAACCGCACATGATACTAATTGGTATGGAGATGAAGAAACGCACTTCGTAGAAAAATGCACTATAATAGGTGTGGTTCAAAGAACTATTCACTGTTAAAAATTTGACAATATTTTTTGCATTATTTTTTAGATAAATAATAATAATCATAGTAAACTATAATCTCACACTTTTGTGTATCGCTATAGAAATGTTTTTTTTTTATTCTAACATAATATTTATACTTATAAAATTCTAAACTATAATTTTTAAATTTTCTATCACGTTTCTGTTTATGGTTTATAATTTTTTTTCTTTCATCTGAAGTTTATTATAAATAAAACTTTGATTCATACATTACAGATGCCGACGCGTAAAATATGGGCCTCATTCAACATAAACACTAGATCCAATCCCATACAAGTTATCTAATTGCATCAATTGGGCTTAAATTTTGCTGACCCGTTTAATATGGTGATGTAAGGTCGGTTTTGGTTTCTCGCTACAAGAAGAAATAGGAAACCGAGAAGAAAGGATTTTCATATAAAAAGAGAAGAAGATTTGAACATAGAACCCTAACACTATAGACGGAGAGTATAGAGAGATCAGAAGAAAAAAAACCTAGAGCAGAGATGTTATTCGAGACATGTCCTTGCGAGAACGAGTTTCTTTGATCTTTCTTCTATTTTTTGTGTCTTCTTTTGGTGTCACCTATTACACAAAGAGAGCGCTTAGAGCATTTGAGTAAACCCTTTGATTGATAGTGAAAGTTGT
Source organism: Kernera saxatilis (assembly GCA_900406395.1). NCBI lineage: Eukaryota > Viridiplantae > Streptophyta > Magnoliopsida > Brassicales > Brassicaceae > Kernera > Kernera saxatilis. Next base: position 29,652 of record OVAY01000447.1, read on the forward strand.
GAGAGACGGTTCCCACTCGAGACGTACATGTTAGAGGCCGGAAACTCGGTGATCAAATTCTCTGTGTTAAGTTCAAAGAGAGAAACAATCAAACGATCCAATAGTAAAATCCCTAACAAGTGGTATCAAAGCAATCCAGGTTTTGATTGCTTGTGCAAGAGAAATGACGGAGTCTAAACAGAATCGCAGAGAAGAAAGATAGAGGTACCTATTTGTTCTTCGAGGTGGAGTGCGAATGAATTGTCTCCAAGAGTGTTCATCTTCTTGTTTGAATCTTCTGTTTTGTTTACCTGTTGCAAAAGGTTAAATAAAAATAGTTAGATAATGAAACCAACACAAGGAAAATTCGAGGTTGGAAAATTTGGTGTGAAATGTGACTTTAGTTTATGGAAGTTGTGAGTTCTGGTATGTAACTCGCGGCGGTGAAGATCAGAATCCAATAAAAGACTCGAGAGACTCAAATCACAGGTAGTTCAAGTCTGTTTTCCGCTGCACTCACAAGCTGTTGATGAGGTTCGGTTAGAAGAAATACTTGGACTAAGGGTGTGTCGAAAGTCTATCTAGCAAGTTTGGTAGTTTGATGGCGGATTCTGTTAGTGATAACAGCGGTACACAGAGAAATTCAAGGCAGATCTGATACAGAAGGGTTTGAACAAGGTTAAGCAAATATATTTGTTTCGAAAGTCTTTCTAACCAGGTGGAGTTAGGTGGTGTGTTCTGTTGGCAACAATGGCGGTACAAATTGATGCTTAATGTTCAACCAAATAATTTCAAATGGAAGCTTAGTGATTAAAAGCATTTGTTATTTCAATAGGGGATGAGTTGAACGAGAATGGCTAGATATTGGGGCTGGTTTGTGTGTAAAGAAGACAAGGATATATATATATATAAGTTGCTAATCTTATGAGCTAAGGATTAAGTTCGGTTATAATTGTTTGGGATGGAAGTAAACTGATGAGAGAATCAGTATTACGGAAACCAAGAAGTGTGAAAATGGTATCAAGCTTTTGTGATTCAAGTCTACGAATCAAAGAGGGGTGGATGTGATGGTGCAACCTGACATGAAAACTAAGGGATAAATTCTGATATGCACATCTCAAGACTTGATCTCAGGAAGTCTAAGGACTGGTAAATGTAAACAAATTCAAAAGTTGTTTACTTCGAGGTGGAGCGATGGTTCAGAAGGTATCTTGCATTATTTCAGAGTTTCAAGCAGTAAAGAAGCATCTGATGGCCTAAAAGAAAGTAAAGGCAGAGGAGACTGCATGTTCTGTGTGGATTGGTTCTCAAGGTTTCCTCGTAATAGACGGTGCTGTAGTTTTGTATCGATAGTCTTCCTAGCAGTGGTGTTAGGCGGCGTGTCATGTTTGTTTAAACAGCAGTACAAGACATGTACATGTTAGTTTTGCTGGAAGTGAGGTCAAGGTTATGTGATCTCTAGTATTGAGGTGAAGTTTGATGGTGTATCAGTCTAAGTTTTTTCATAGTCAGAACATGAGGAAGACTCCAAGATAAAAGAAAACAAGGTTGCTGAATCATGGTAAGTTGCAAGGGTTTTCTGAAGGTGAGGATGAACAATAAGGTGTTGAAGCCTGAAATAAGTGGATATTGAAGTAGTTATGTTGATTTCTCTGAAGGAGAATATGTGAGACAAATGCAGGTTATGCAGGTGTTGTCTCAGTCTTATACACTTCAAGAAGGATTCTAGAGAAGGACACGAGTGTAGAGAAATCATAAATGCAAGTGGAGTTTTGCATTTGAAAGATAACAACTAGTCAAATTCAGTTGTAGAAGTCTGCATCAAAGAAAGGATACGGAGAAAACTTCTCAGAAAAAGCAATTACATGGTAATCAGGAGAAGCTCAATATCTAGAATCCGGAAACATCCAAGATAGGATGTGAATGTATTAAAGAATGGAGTTTCAGCTAGGGAGTGATATCATGGGTTCTAGAAGTGATATCAAAGAGAGTTGTTACAAGTCTCAAGAACATCATTGAATCAGTTGATGTGAGACAAGTTAAAAGAAAAAAAAAAACTAGCATAAAGAGCTAAGACTATTAGTAAGGTTTTGTTTAAACATGAGATCTGAATGGAATGTTGTGTCGAAAGTCTTCCCAACAAGACTGGTTAAGAGGCGTGTTTCATCAGTAATGATGGCGGTACAAAAGTAGATTCATGGATGTGGTTGTTTAAACATAAAGTTGAAACAAAGATTGTTTTTTGGTTGAACATGGATTGTTTCTGGTTAAAACATGTATGATACCCTTTCTATTGCATTTGATTCAAGGGAAATTTGATTCAGAAATCAGCGAACATGAGAAGAATCAAAAGGATATCAAAGGGAATCAAGTTGCAGAGAGACAACAGATGATCTCAATCACTATAATAGATTCATGACGATAAGAGTAGTCATGAAGGAAGCTGTGTGATTGGTTGTTTCATCAAGTGAAAAATAAACTGTTTATGGAATAAAGGATGTTGTTACCTGTGACAGAATCAGAAGTGAAGCGAATTGATTTTGGTTCTAGGTGGAGCTGTAAAGAAAGAAGAAATCAAAGGGGTTTAGGTTGATGGTTTTAAATGGTGACAGGTGAGAGCAACTATGGCTACCAGAGAGAGTCGACGGTGAAGTAATAGCCGGAAAAGACAACCTCAGATTGAGAAATTTTTTGCATCCCTTGAAAGGTGAGATCGAGAGAGACAAAGGAGAGTTGGCGAAGAGGCTCGAAGTTGGTTAAAACAAGATGGTGTCGTAAGCTTCTGAGGTTTTTCAGAGGAGATGGTCGTTGAGGTTGGCTGGAGTTGCAACGGTGTTTCTCGCCATCGGGAAAAGAAGCATCGGGAGAGACAAAGAAGAAGTTGACTGGGCCCAAGGTGGATATTGTAAATTATGGGCCTCAGTCAACATAAACACTAGGCCCAATCCTATACAAGTTATCTAATTGCATCAATTGGGCTTAAATTGTGTTGGTCCATTTAATATGGTGATGCAAGGTCGGTTTTGGTTTCTCGCTACAAGAAGAAAAAGGAAATCGAGAAGAAAATATTTTCATATAAAAATAGAAGAAGATTCGAACACATACCCTAACACATTAGACGGAGAGAGCCGAGAGTATAGAGAGATCAGAAGAAAAAAAAACTAGAGCAGAAACGTTATTCGAGTCATGTCCTTGCGAGAGAGAGTTTCTTTGATCTTTTTTCTATTTTGTTGTTTTTTCTTTTGGTGTCACATATTACACAAAGAGAGCGCTTAGAACGTTTGTGTAAACCCTTTGATTGATAGTGAAAGTTGTGGGAGACGTACCGGTTAGAAGCCGGGAATTCGGTGATCAAATTCTCTGTGTTAAGTTTAAAGAGAGAAACAATCAAATAATCCAATAGTAAAATCTCTAACACCGCGAAACATAGAAATATCTCCGGAAGCTAAATTCCACAAGAGGGAGACAAAAAACCCAAAGTTTAGAGTTTGTAAATCATAGATTAAAAAAGTTTAAACATTAATTAAACACCAAATTAATAAATTTAATTTATATTAATAATAATATCATTAACCTATTTTTATTTCTAAAATATATATCTAAAATATATATCTATAATATATGTTTCGTACCACTTGTTGCAATTTCACCATTCAAACATTTATGTCGTACACCGCTTGTTTTATACTAACCGCACTTCTCCCGCATATTGCGTTTCTCATAGATAAACCGCACTTGAACCGCACCGCCCCATCTAATTTATTTGTTCAACATCGCCTGATCCGCTGTCATCATTCGAAGCCTATGTCTAATTTTACTTATTGCATCAAAAAAAAAATAGTGTTATCTTCTCCATCTTCATCTAAAACTTATGATGATTTTAGATGCAATAACTGATTTTTTACGCTAACTGCTTCCAAATGTATTATAGTATGGTCTTCAACTTAATCGTCAACACTTAAAATTTTTCTTCAAGATTTTGAACTTATGAACATGTATCATTTTCATATAGATAGTTTAGTGTGCTCTTAACATCCAATTATTGTGATAATCAAGATTATTAATCATAATTTCAAGTTTTTGTATGTCATTTTTAAATAGATTCATTTAATCTTCTTAATATAACATTAATTAAAATAAATTTTTATAAAAATATATGCTAAAATCAATATCTCTCTATTAATTTATCGATTAATTAATGCTTTTTTTTTTGTCTGAGATATCATCATTACAAATATTTGATATAATTTTAATGATATTCAACTACTTTCAGCTTAAACGATTATGATGAACAACTTCTACGAACAACTATTCCACGACGCAACTCTCCCCGTAACACTCGGATCCACCATAGACGGTTCTGCATATACGACATCTCTATGATGGACACGCTCTCTCCGCAACACAAGAGACCACGACGGACGAGTCTACCTGTAGCACTCTGGAACCTCCGATAAGTTTTGTCTTCATTAATCTGTAAAAAATTACGTTTTCTGAGACTCGAAACCATATCTAGTGTAGAAACATCTTTCAATTTATAAAATTTTATGGTCTCATATTATTAATTTATAGAGGTTTAACTATACTAGGTGTGTTTCCGCGCTACGCCGCTGACTATTTCATTTTTTTATATATATAATATCATGTTTTAATAAATATAATATAGATAAAACTAAATATTTCGAATGCATATTTTGAATACACATTTTTGTGAATAACACATGAAGTTAAATAAAAAAATACAATTGTATCTTTATATATAGCTATCAAATTTGGACTTACTTTAAACACATATTATATTACTAAATATATTCAGATTATATTACAAACAAATTATAGTGAATATCAATTGTCTATAATTATCTCTCTTCTTCTTATTCGTCACCATTGCTAACGACAATCCATCTCCTCTGATTGTCTCCTCCGCCATGCACTCGCCGCATGCCTTCCATAACAGCAAATCTTTGACCTCGCAAGACCGCACTCACTTTTACTCCACTGTCGCAATTAAGAAACTCTGTCGCTTCAACTCCTTGATCCTCCGCCTCACTTCTTTTTCTTTCTCACTCGCCTAGGTAAGTAATTGCGCTACACAAGAATTTTTGTTCTTTTGTTTTTTATTGATTTAATTTAAATGTGATTTGATTTCTAATATTTTAAAATTATATTAATCATGAAGATTAAGATTTACACACTGGTTAGATATAGAAAAAACTTTAATGGAATAGATCGAAAATAATCTATGTGGTTTGTTTTGTTGTTGTTATAAGCATTTACGTTTAACATTAGATTAGATTTAATAGTATAAATGGTATTGTATGTTATGTTTGCGTATACTTGATTATTATGGGAGAGATAATAGTGTAGTTTAATTATATAGTATTTTTTGTAGTTTATACAACTTTAGTCACCTAAATTTAATATATATTTTGTGTAATGTAATTAATCAATACTATGATAACACAAGTATTATTAATTTCAAAAATATTATTACCTTCAGCTTATGAGAAGTTCAAGTTCCGCAACTCTGATTTAGGATTTAGGATTTTAAATTAGGTGACTTGAACCTTTCATCATAGCTGATGCACAAAAGTTAGTTCAATCAACAAAATTCAATTATCCCCGATCAATCCAAACATGAAAAGGCTACTTATCTCTCCAAAATTCCAGAAAATAGTAAAAATCTTATACCTTAAAAGAAAATGATAGAGGGAGAGAGACCAGCAAGATGAAGATTATTTTCTATAATCGCCGCCTTTCCATGGCCATGATAGAGATGACGGTTGCTTGAACCAGCATAACGTACGGACCTTGGTACATTATTGCAGCAGAAGGATTCTAATGCAACAAGCTTTGTGAAGTAAAGTAATTACAAAATTATTGGAAAATCCCAGAAAAAAAAACCTTGAAGGTGACTTACACCTTACTGAAGAGATAAGCTTTCCCATGGCAGATTGAAAAGGCTATCTACAGACAAACAAAGATGTTGTCAGTACTTTCTATATGCCACAATACACAAGACATTGCAAATCTTGTCACCATTAAAAGAAAAGAGGACAATGTGTGAATTATAAGCACTTATAATGAAATCATTGCATTTAGCGTCTAACTGCAATCAAATCGAAGATATGACACAATAGGCACCAATTAATTCATCGATGAGGATGTAGGCCAGACTCCAGATCACATACCATAGAAAGAGGAAGAAAGAGTGTAACAATGTTTGTATCATATATTGATTTAGTTTCCTACTGCAGGACAATCTTAAAAAGATGAAGTATCCCCAATTCTTGTTCTATTTTTGATTTAACATGATAAATGTATCCATGACTGAGAATTTGAGAGCTTTGATTTTGGAGATTCCATATATCATTAGAAGGCATAGTCAATGCAATGCAAGCAACAATATGATTTTCACAACCAATTTAGATCATCTGATTGTGAAATCATCAAAATATAATGGTTTGAATATGATCAGAGATAAATCGCAATAACCAGATTAAGATCTAGCAGCAAAGTCACAGATTAAGTAACACAAAACCCAGAAATCGAAAATTTCAGATTCAAATAAAATTTTGAGACAACATTATGCAAACGGTATAAATTCTTGCGTGAGGTATAAATTTTTCTCTGTTTCTTAAATATTCTTCAACAAACCCTTATCGAAAGGTCTTCTCTTTGCTTTTATCCAAAAAAAAAAAGAAGAAGAAGAAGATTTCTCTATGGAGGAAAACTATGACTATAATTCTATAAGCGTAAGAGCGATGAGGAAGGCGATTTCTAGGGTTTTCGTACACGAGCTCCATCAGCTACGGCGAGCTCAAATCTTCATGCTTTGCTACTAAATATATTTCCCGCATCGAAAGTCATTAAGCTTAAGTAGCTTCTCCTTGATTCCTTGGCGGAAAATATTGGTTCTAAGTCGAGAGATGCAGATCGGAGATTGGGTCAGATAACAAAGAAAAGGAAACCTCTAGTGAGGCAATTTCTAGTTAATTCTAGTCCCACCCGTTTTTTTATCGACTCGATATGTAGTTTCATTAAGCTGAAATAGCTTCAAGTCTCCGTCTTTCTCTTTTTTCCGGAAAGAGTCGATACAGTTTCATTAAGCTAAAATAGCTTCAAGTTTCCGTCTTCCTCATTTTTCAGAAAAGAGTCGGTACAGGTCTTCACTCTAAGAAGGCCAATGTATCGACATTAAAGGAGAAGGGACGAGGATCTACTCCGTCGCCTAAAGGAGCAGGAGGAGGTAGATCTGGAAAATCCGATTGAGGTCTAAGAAAATGAAAACCATAACCTGATTGAAGAACACTCCCTCAGCATAATAGTGCGGATCCTTAATATTGATGCGGTCAAATCTGCAGGGGTTGTTATTGCCTTACCCAAGATTTGGGAGTTGGATGGTCGTGTTAGAGGCAGGGGTGTAGGGAATAATCAAGTTTAGTTTATCTTTGAGTGTGAAGACGACCCCCAAAAAGTTTTACTCAAAGCACCGTGGTTCATGAATGGATGGATGCTCACGGGATAGAGATGGTCTCCAAACCCGCCTTAGGAATTCTTTGCTCGGATTCTGGGTTCGTATGAGAGGTATTCCCCTACATCACCTGACTAAGGAAAGTGTAGGCAAAGCTTTAGGCAGGGTGGAATCAGTAGAACTACATGCTAAAAACTCTGAATCTTTGGAGTATGTGAGAGCTCGAGTCCGGCTTCCTATTGATAAACCCCTAGAATTCAAAAGAGCAGCAAAGATTAAGAATGGGGACATAGCAATAGTGGAATTGGATTATGAGAAGCTGATAAAGTGTTGCTATGGTTGTAAACGGCTCACCCATGATCAGTATCACTGTTCTTATAGTGAAATTATTTCAAAGAACTCTTACGGAACCTCTAATCAAGGACACTCACGACAAGCCCCTCCAAATACTGGAAATGATCACCTTATAACTGAACCTCCTCCGAGAAAAACAACAGAGGCCTCAGCAGCAAGAGGAAGAGGAGGAGGTAGAGGTAGAGGCCGAGGTTCCAGAGGGAGAGGTAGAGAAACTGGATATGTCAGCCTTCAATCTCATATATCAAAGGATAAAGGGAAAAGGTGAGCTAAGGAATTAGATCAGGAAGAGGTGAGTGCAGGGGATTCGGTATTCTCAAGGTTGGAGAATCGTAAGGATAAAGATAAAGAGAAGGTCTCAACCCAAGTGTGGCAGAAGAAGGATATGGCCTTGTCGAATAGTGGGCACTCTTCTGACCCTAAGCCGAACTCGAACGAGAGCGCTGTGGCCTCATCAAAAAAGCGGAAATGGAGTGGGGAGAAAGAGAGATCCCATAAGAAAGCAAGGCAATCAGATAAGTCAAAATCCCCATCAGTGAAAAACAGACTGCAATTTCCCTCGGAAGGAGGCAGTAGTTCCAGTGCTCATGTGGAGCACACTCATTATGTCTCAATGACAACCCCTTTTATTCTCACCTCAGGTGTGAAAATATCAGCTGGAGTTAGAACTCCAAAGCAGACAAGGTTTGTGGTGAACCGTAAACCACCATCTTCCATATGAGGACAATGTGTTGGAACTGTCAGGGGGTGGAGAATACCCCGGCAGTTCGACACCTAAGGGAATTGCGTGGTCATCTTTTTCTAGAGGTTTTATTCCTCGGTAAGACCAAACAAGGTAGAAGATACCTAGAAAATGTATGCGGTTCCCTCGGTTATCATGATGTTTTTACAGTGGAACCCCAAGGCATAGGAGGTGGCTTCGCATTAATGTGGAAAGAAGAGATTAAAGTGTCCATTTTACGAGCTACATCAAGGTTTATAGACACCAGGGTACTATGGCAGGATAAATAATTCTTCCTTACGTGTGTCTATGGAGATCCTGTACCGAAAGAAAGGGATCAAGTCTGGGAAAGTCTCATGAGAGTAGGGGATGGAAGAGACGAAGCATAGATGATGTTAGAAGACTTTAACGAGATTGTTAGCAATGAGGAGAAAAGAGGGGGCATGCAGAGATCTGAGAAATCTTTTCTCCCATTTAGAACAATGCTGAGATTGTGTGACATGAAAGTAATCCAATTCTCAGGTAACCCCTTATCTTGATATGGTTATAGGTATGGGGGAATAGTTCATTGCAAGCTGGATCAGGTTGTGGCCAATTCTGACTGGCACAAAATGTTCCCTATGGCAAAATCTCAATATATGCAAAGAATCGCGTCTGATCATAGCTCCATAATGACCTCTTGTCGCCTAAAGGCAGAAAGAAGCCAATGAACTTCATATTTGATAAAAGATGGTGCTCGAAAGAGGGTTTTCAGGAAGCGGTAAAAAGGGGATGGAACTCGAAATCTCAGGATGATGAGAATAACTTACTTTCAAAAATCAAGAGATGCAGGAAGAAAATCTCTATGTGGAAACGTAAGGCTAAACCCAATTATGCGATCAGAATCCAAGAACTAAACATAGAGATAGACGCCCTCACGCATGAGGATAATTTTTGTGTAGAGAAACTAAGAGACTTAAAGTCTCAGCTTCATAAAGCCTACAAAGAGGAGGAGATCTTTTGGAAGCAAAAGAGCAGAATTACATGGCTAAAAGAGGGGGACAATAACTCCAAGTTCTTCCACTCAGTGACCAAAAAAAGAAGGTCCTCCAATAGAATCAAATATCTAATTGATGAGGAGATGAATGTGAGGAAATATAAGGATGAGGATATGGGAGATGTAGCTTGTAGGTATTTCTCATCTCTTTTTAAGTATGAGGCGGCATCCTCCACTTCTGAAAGTGACGATAATATATTCAGAGGAGTAGAGGCCAGAGTCTCTGAATCTTAAAATGCTGGTCTGGTGAAGCATGTGTCCCTATCTGAAGTCAAAGCAGCGGTTTCGATATGGCTCCTGATAAGTGTCCTGGACCAGATGAGATGTCAGGGGCTTTCTTTCAGTCTCAATGGGAAACAGTTGGAGCATATTTTTTTAACATGGTGAAGGATTTCATGGAGAAGAGAATAATGGATAGGAGCTTAAACGAAACTAATTTATGCCTCATTCCCAAGAAGCCGCATCCTCACAAGGTATGTGACTTTAGGCCAATAAGTCTCTGTAATTATGGGTATAAAATAATATCTAAAGTATTGGCCAAGAGGTTGAAGAATGTGCTTCCGGAGATTGTGTCAGAAACGCAAGTTGCTTTTCTCAGAGGGCGACTTATATCTGACAATATTTTATTGGCCCACGAGATGCTCCATGCCCTGCATACTAATCATCAGATCTCGTTAGAATTCATAGCAATTAAGACTGATATGATGAAAGCCTATGATAGGATGGAGTGGACCTTTGTTGAGAAAACAATGAGGAAGCTGGGCTTTGTTGAGGAATGAATTCAATGGATAATGAAATGTATTACTACAGTGTCTTATGGAGTCATTATCAATGGTCAAGCCTTTGGAAATATCCAACCAACAAGAGGTCTAAGACAGGGTGACCCAATTTCACCTTTCATCTTTATCATGTGTGCTGAAATACTAGTGAACTGTTTCAAACAAGCAGAATCAAAATCATGGTTGGTTGGTATCCAAATTGCTCGACACTCTCCTCCAATCTCACACCTCCTATTTGCAGATGACTCGCTCTTCTTCTGTCAAGCAGTGGCACAGCAGGTAGAAACCGTCAATCAAATCCTCCAAGATTATCACAAGGCTTCAGGTCAGAAGGTGAACCTCAATAAATCCAGTATCACTTTTGGTAAACACCTAGAAGAAGAGAAGAGAGTGTGCATGAAAGAAATATCCGGAGTTATAAACGAAGGTGGTGAAGGAATGTACCTTGGACTCCCAGAAATGTTTGTTGGATCAAAGGTGTCAACCCTTAAATATATGGAGGAGAGAGTTTCAAAGAAATTAAACTTGTGGCAGTCCAAGTTCTTTTCACAGGGAGGTAAGGAGGTAATGTTGAAAGCTGTGGCCCTAGCCCTCCCGATGTATTCGATGTCTTGTTTCATGATTCCACACACCATCATTGAGAAGATCACAAGCCTCATGGCAAGATTCTGGTGGAAAAATCAAGAAACTGGGAGAGGAATCCACTGGAAATCATGGGAGAAACTAACGGTACCCAAAGGGGAAGGAGGTCTTGGATTCAGAGATTTGGAGGGTTTCAATACTGCTTTATTGGGGAAGCAACTTTGGAGAATGCTAAAAGAACCCAATTCTCTCTTGGCCAGAGTCTACAAAGGCAGGTATTTTCCAAAAAGATCCCCCCAACAGCCACGATAGGAACCAGACCATCCTTTGCTTGGAGGAGCATCTTCCAAGCGCAAACCCTATAGAAAATCGGTGCGAAGAGAGAAATAGGCAATGGAAAGGATATGGACATCCTACGGGATCCTTGGCTACCTACTGTTCTACCGAGACCTCCAATGCCTAGAGATAAGTTTTTAGACCTCCAATTGAACTTGGGAATGCTAAGAGAGGAAGGAAGTGATGAATGGTACTTACGGAACATGAGAGGTCTCTTCTCTCCGGAGGAATGTACTCTGATAATGCAGACCTGTCCAGGTAACCAGGAGAGCGAAGACACTTTCTCTTGGTGCTACAATAAAAATGGTCAATACTCTGTGAAATCTGGATATTGGGTGTGGAGAACTAAAACTAGTCAGACTACCTCTCAGATGGAAGTGCTGGAACCGAGCCTCAACCCCCTGTATAAAGCAATATGGAAACTCACAATACCCTCAAAGATCCACAAATTTTTATGGTGATGCTTGTCTAACAGTCTTGCAGTGGCAAAGAATATGGTAGTGAAACGATCGACCAAAGACAAGAGGTGTAGCAGATGTGGTGGAGATGAGGAGACTGTCAATCATCTCCTCTTTCAGTGTCCTTTTGCTAGGATCATATGGGCTGCATCACCACTGGCCTTCCTATTCCATCCACTCCCATATGATTCACTCTACACTAACATGGCTACCTGTCTTTTTCCAGAGCTAAAAAATGAGGAGGTCACGAGAAGACTTAGTCTCTTCCCCTGGATTCTATGGAGAATTTGGAAAGAAAGGAACGCTCTCTGCTTTGCCGAATCCAAACTCTTTGGAAAGCAAGGAATGGGAGGAACACAATATCACGTCAGGAGTAGAAAAGAGGCAAGCTCAGCTGACAGGCCGTAAGCTCCAGTGGCGCCCACCACCACCAGGTATGTTAAAATGTAACGTTGATGCTTCATGGCACAAAGACAGAGATGTGTGTGGGGTTGGATGGGTATTGAGAGATGAGAAAGGAGAGTTGAAGTGGTATGGATTCAAGGCCTATCCACGCCAAAGATCGAGTCTAGAGGCGGAAGCCATGGCTCTCTCATGGTCTATGTCATGTTTGGATAATTTGGGAATGGAAAAAATCATCTTCGAGAGTGACTTCGAAGTTCTAATACAAGCGGTTGGAAGCCCGAACGAATGACCAAGTCTTCATGGTTTCACTTCAGAGATTAATAAGGGAAGAAGATTTTTACAACCAACTATTCGCTTTCAAGGACGAGAAACCAATCAATGCGCTGACCAACTTGCTAAGTATGCTTCAGCTTTAGATCTTTATTATGCTGCTCTAGATTGTAGTACTCCTACGTGGCTTCGGCCTTGTGTAGAGAATGAGAAACAACATTGTGTTCTTGGTATTAATTCTTAATGCATTATGTTTGAGTTCAAACAAAAAAAAAAAGAAGATTTCTCTTTGCTTCTTTTATGAGCTTAACAATCTCGGGTCTTGAAGGATTTTCGAGTTCTCTTCCTCATAGGAAGTTCCTCTTATGTAAGCTCCAAAACTTCAAAAGTTTGCGATGTTCATAAGATTCGATTTGCTGGGAAACTCATATTCCTTCAAAGCAATTTCCTTTAGTTTCTTTATATTATTGGCATTCACATGATTCTTTCACTCACCTGTTCCATTTCATTAACTATTTTCAGTTAATTTCCTTACAATTCATTTAAACCAATATAAAACGAACTACAAAGTGCCAAAAAAACGAACAAAAAGATATAAAAAACTAATTGAATTTGACTAAAACAAAACAAAAAATGTAATGAAAGTGGGCCAACAACGATTTTTGATATTTGAGTTTCATATTTTTTTTCTGCTGCTTCTTGGCTAAAGCATCACTGAAGATAAGTTGGAGAGCTTTGCCGAAGTTCTTAATGACTAAATTAGGGTATGTGGTTGAATTTGGGAATTTCTTGGTTTTAAATCGCGAACGAATAAACATAGTAGCATCAAGCGTGGATTAGCAGATCATGGTTCAAACCCAACAAAAGAGATTCGTGGCCAAAGTTCTCTATTTCCATAAAATAAAATTGTCGATGATTTGATAAATAGTGAGGTGATCTGTATTATTTATTTTAATTTGATTGGCTACCTATTTTAATTTGATGTGTCAGCTGACAACTCTAGAAAGTTGATGTATCAGGCTCGAGAGACGACACTTGTATTTTTTTTGTATTGATTCGTAACACAAATTAAAATACCGATTGAAATCCAATTTCTTAATTAAAATTTTAAAAGTATTAAAAAAGTTAAACCAAATTCCTTAAACTCTCTCTGGGAAAGAAAAGGTTTCAAACCAACAACATCCATCCTCGTGCTCGATATCTCGAAGAACTGAATTGAAACCCGGTGATTTGAGTGATTGTTGGAGGTAGGATTCTAGGGTTTAAGTTTTCGATTCGTTCTTGTTTCTCCGATTTTAGGTTTTGAAATTCGTGGTTCGTGGGTCTGTTTCGAAATTAAGAAGCTCGAATTTTTAAGCAAAGATGGCAATTGCGCGAACTGGAGTTTACGTTGATGATTACCTTGAGTGTAAGATCCATAAAATCCTCTCTTCAAATTTGATAAATTTAATGTCAAATTCAAAAGAATAATTTTCGATTTAGGGTTTGAACTTTGCTTCGTATTCTTCTAGATGCTAGCACTTTCCCTGCAGAGCTTCAAAGACTGCTAAATACAGTTCGTGAGCTTGACGAGAGATCTCAATGTATAAAACTTTTCATTTAATACAATTTTGACTATCATTTTTCCTTTTTTCTTTGTATTTTTGTGTGTGAATTGATGATTGATGTTTGATTGTTGTTGCTGGGAAGCACTCATAAACCAGACGAGGCAACAAACTAAGTATTGCTTAGGGCTTGCCTCACAGAGTTCCAAGAAAGGCAGTGGCAATCATTACAACAATGGTCATGATGAAGAAGAAACCATTGAGAAAATGCATAAAGAGATCGAGTCCAGCCAGGAAAATGCATTGAGTTTGTGTACAGAGAAGGTCTTATTGGCCCGACAAGCCTATGATCTTGTAAGGCTCTATAATCCTCTTTGAGTTTTGCTAAAAGCATATTGCTGCAAGTATACAATACAAATTAGTGGGATTAATCATAATGCTGCCAAGAACACTATCATGTATGTATAAGTACCTGATGTGATCTCTACTGTCATGAAAAAAAAAAAAAAGAGTTAAAATTTCAATCAGAATCTTGAAAAAATGTGGAGCTTGTTGCTGAGATATGAATACAAATCCATTGGATGTTCAGCCATACTTTAATCGCGGTGATAACTAATTATGTTTATTCCGGTTGCAGATAGACAGTCATGTAAAGCGGCTTGATGAAGATCTGAATAATTTTGCTGAAGATTTAAAGCAAGGTATGTGGTGTCTAATGACTGTCTTCTCAAGGGAATTGATTAGAACTCTTGTCTTTTCATATTATAATGGCTATTCACTCAATTGGTTCCAAATGTGTGAGTCCATGTGACATGGATTTGGGTACGTTTTGGTTGGCGATTGATTGAGATTAGTTGGTTGGTAATTATAATCTCTTTTTTGCTTACCTTGCTGATTATCTAAAGAAGCGTATGAGATAGGGTTAGGCAAAGTGTTCTACATCATGTTGGAGGATACTCTCGGGTATCCGTGGGGCAAGAGTCAATCTCGTCTGGGGAATCTTTGTTTCAAGCTTTAGAGAAACTTAAAACACTCATCTTCCATCTTGTCAAATCATATATATGGCCTTACTTTCATTTCTCTCTAGTGAAATGATGCTTTGAATGAAGATCTTGAACCTCTGCGCCCTCTCTATTTCTCATATGTTGATTCTCTCATGACTCTTCTTTATCAGAGGGAAAAATTCCACCGGACGAGCCTTCTGTTCTTCCTCCACTACCTATAGTTCCTAAACCGGAAAAACGCAAGTCCTTCTATGGCACACCTCAGTCTAAGAAGATTGATTACAGAGATAGAGAGTGGGATCGTGACAGGGATTTCGAGCTCATGCCTCCTCCAGGCAGCCATCGGAAAGACTTCACTCCTATTGATGAACAGCCAATCGATCCAAACGAACCGACCTACTGTGTCTGCCATCAGGTCCTGAATACATAAAACTCTGCAAATATATTTGGGTTGCTGATCCTGTTGTGGTCTTTGATTAACACTTTTTTTTCAGGTGTCCTTTGGAGACATGATTGCCTGTGACAATGAGAAGAATGTGAGTCTGTTCTGTTAGCTTCTAATTTTCTAATTTTCCATGTTTAGTTATTATGAAACCGTGTGATGCGTTTTTCCCGTTTGGAGACAGTGTCAAGGAGGTGAGTGGTTTCACTATACATGCGTTGGCCTCACACCCGAGACCAGATTCAAAGGGAAATGGTATTGCCCCACCTGCAGGCTCCTCCCACAGTCACATTAAATATCATTCGTACAAGTGAAAAGGTATTGCTTTTGTCTAAACCCCTTTAGTTTTTAGCATCAATCATCAGAAAAAAAACCAAGGTGTCTCCTCCTGCAATTTTCATGCATGTGTAGCTAATATGGAGATTTGCATGAACTTGTGATTATTGATTCTCAATAGGTTGCAATGGCATCTTCTTTGGTACCTTCTCTTCAAGACCAATCTCATCTTTGTTGCTACAAAACATGTAGCAAGAGCAAGTAGAAGCAAACTCTAGAAGTAGAATCCATCATTTTCTGTGTAATTCTAGCTTGAAAGAGAGAATATATGCTACTCTCTATCTTCTCCTTTTATAATGGATATAAGATTTTGGAGTTAAATGGAAGTATAATATTTGAAGAATTAAACTAATTACATATATATGTATAATGTGGAGCAAAAGCACAAGTCAGAAGTATAAAATTCTTCTTCATCAGCTTACAGTGTATACAGACATGACTCATTATATCAGGCACTCTAAATAATGCCAAAACAAAAATTTGATTCTTCTAACTACAACACCTGCTTACATACATCAGACATATAAACATCAAAATGTGGTTACAAGCCCTATGCCTACCTCTTCCGCGAGTTCGTCCCATACAGGCAGGAGCGTCAAAACCACCAGGATAACTGCAGTCGCGACAAGGGCCTTCCTCCATGTTCCAACCTCGGTCACATCGTTCAGGCACGGTTTCTCAGGTGTTCTCTGTTCAAAACATTGTATACGATTTTAGAAACAGCTTTGTAAGGCTTTACTCGCATTGTTGGAAGTTGCAGAGTTAAGAATTTCTAGGTACCTGGCAGATTAGTACGTAGAGTCCCCAAGGAAGTGCCAAAGGGCCACCGAGCTGAAAAGTTAGGAACCATACAGGTCAAACTCAAAGGTTCGAGAGCACAAATTATTATCAACAACAGAACATGGCTCGGAATCATTGAACCATACCACTCTGAGTCCAAGCATTACATAGGTTGACAAACCAAATGTAACCAGTGCATTTTTCCCAAATGCGCCCTGCACGAGAGCCATAACCATATGTTTTAGTTCATAAATTTCTTCATTTGGAGTACACAATGTTTTTTCAGGATATATAATAGTAAACACTTGAATCAACTGCAGCAAAGCAAGGTCTAATGGCAAGAAACACTCGGAAGAAGTATTTTCCTTGATACGAGTCGGGATTAGTTTCTACTAGGAAACATTAGGCATTAGTTTTTGAATAGAATATACATTGTTCCATAGATAAGAGAAGTACCTGTACAGCTCTTCCTCCATCCAAACATCCAACAGGAAGCATATTAAAAGCTGTTGTAGTTAAACCACACCTAACAATACAATTTCAAAGTAATCGAAAAAACTGTCACAATTTCTGATGTATAATAGAGCCATGAGCCAAAGGCATTAGACACTACCATCCAGCAATAACAAGCGGGTGGATTGAAACTGTTGCAGCATGCATAGCTCTGCAACCAATATGAAAATAGAAAACGGATGTTGGAGTTAGATTTTTTTGTTCCGGTCTAGGTTGAACAGTCAGCTAGCTGTGGAGAGCTTACGCGGATCCCAGAGTTGCTCTGCTGATGAGTCCAAGAAGTAATGAGCCTTGGAATAACATGCTGGGAACCTGCACCAGATCGCTAGCTGCATCCTGGTTAGTAGATAGGAACAGACCAACAGCAAACATGGAAACCGAGAGCGCGGCTCCAGCGAATGGACCAGCTAGCGAAATGTCGACTTTTGTACTCCGGTCGGGAAGGATTGACTTGAACTGTTGCAATCAAGTAAAAGGATTACTGGAAGAGAAGTCCATGGAAGAGAAGTCAATGGAAGAGAAGTCTCGTCTTCCTTGTTTCTTCAAACAACTTTGAAACAATGTCTTCTTCTAAATGTGAACTACATAGAGTTTAACAGGAGATAAGTCCCCTGAACTTGAAAAAGTTGCAACTACCTGTGTGATTGCACCAAAGCTGCCGAGTGTAATGTTTGGAATGAAGTAAGGAATGCTAAGCTTTACTTTCTTTGGAACTGCAGCAAGAAAGTGCCCTAACTCCTGCGAATAAACGAAGCAATGAGAGCAAAATAAGAAAAACATATCATTACTTTAGAAACACACAAAGTTTTAACTTACATGAAACAAAAGGATCCCCAATACACCATATGCCAAAGGCAATGCAGACTCTACAAATGGATACAGAAGCTCCATATCAGGTGGTTCAACAGCATTCGGATCGGTGAAATACTTTACCACCTCAGGAGGTAAACGGTTAATCTGTTAAAATCAAGTAACTTTATGTGATTGCACTTAAGATCAATGACATAACGATGTAGTGCTTAGGGGAAAAAAGGTTACCTGAGAAGCAATTCCTAGCTCCACAGAGGAACCAATAGTCAAAAGAAATAATATGAAAGCAATCACATACTGCCATAGTGTGGTTGGTCCTGGCTCCGAGACTTCTTTACGAAGCAAACCAAAGCTAACACGGGCACCTCCACGCGGATCTGGTCCTTCCGAGTTAGGCTCCTCGATCATGAACAAATTATATTTATCGCCAGCCAGCTCTGCTAGTTTTCTCTGAAGTTTTGCAAAAACATCCTCCCTCTTTCCTCTCAAGTTCCCAAGAAAGAGAATACCTTCGCCGAGGTCCCCAAATGGCTCTTCTTTAGTCACCCAAAATGTCGAATAGCCGAAAATGTTGTCCTTTATTAACTTGACATCGGCAGGATCTACTCTCTCAGGTCCAAGAAGCTCCATCAGCTTAAACGAGTCTATTTGGAAGCTGCTGTATGTCGGATCAATAGGCGATTCAGTTGATGTCTGAAAGACACAAAACTTTTTTAAGAGATTGATTCTAGCAACCAACATAAAACCTACGAAAAAATCAAGCTAAATTACTTTACTCCTGTATGTTCACCTTAAAAAGCAATGGATTTAGTTCTTTAATCTTACTTAATTTAGTGAATCTTTCATATTTCTTTATGAAATCCGTGACAGACCCTTCATTGAATCCAACAGTTTTCAAGTTTCCACTATACAAATTTTGCTTGTTCTACTTTGAATAACCCAACCAAACAAGAAAAAGAAGGAAACAGGTTTTGAAAAGAAGTTCTCTTACAATGTAAAACCTCAACTATAAGTAGAGAACCTATAGCCAAATTTGCAGATGATGATCCATGAAGAACTGTTATTGATTTAACCCAGGAATAATAGTGACAAGAACAAACTGAAATTAAGGAATTGTAAACTCATTCTTACAATTGAAATCAAGACAAAAAGGGGGAAATTAGTGTGTACCCTTGAAGAAACAGAAGGAGTCTTGTCGGAACCAAACTCGTTACTTCTCTGGACTGCTTCTTCTTCTTCATCTTCTTCTTCACGCGATGCCGTTTTAACGGCTGAATCTGTGTCTCCGTTTTCACCGTCTCTAATACCGTTTTCGTCATTGCTTAAACACTTTACAACCCTAAATCTATCGTAATCCTCTGTGCAAGAGAAACAGTATCTCTCTCTCAATGATGTAACCTTGGGCATTGTTGTCTTAATCTTATCGCGGAGATTGCAATGAAACGATCGGAATCTGATGTTAATCGCAGCTGCGAAAGCGACGCTAGTGAGAGTCCCCATCGAGTGGAGATGGAGATGGAGAAAAGAGATGAAATGGTTTAAAAAGATAAGGGAAAAATTGTGGGAGCGCTTTAAGACAGATTTTTCTCGAGATATTTACATCTTAACACACTTTTTCAACAATTTATTACACGTTAAGGCACTTTTGATATTTGACACACTTTTATCTTGGCTGATTACAAATCTAATATTTTACTATCCTTCATTTAGTTACATTCATCTAGTTACCCTCTACTACTACCCTTCTTCCGTTTCTTTTTTTTTAGTTGGTCAATTCATTTTGTCTTCTTCCTTTTATCTTCTTCTGTCTTTCTTTTGTCTTCTTCTTAATTTATCATTTACTTTAAGAACAAAAAAAACAATTTACCATTTTGCAATAAAAAATGAAAAATTGATACTATTTGAAATAAGATTATGTCTATTGTGGAGAAGATGAAGACCGATAAGATTGTCAAAAAAAAAAAAAAAAGACTCATAAGATTAGAAAGTATATGTTTTTACGTTTATTATCTATAAAGTGTTATCTATAAATTATTATCTACAAAAAATTATACCAAAAATGTGTTTGTTGCTTAGTTCTCTATCATAATTTATATTATGCATATATAATCATGGATACAAATTAACATTAATTACTTATTAAAACAGGAAACTACTTGATTTTGTCATCTATAGATACACTAATTACATCCAACTATTAACACTAAAAATATTCATGATAACTTGTCCATCGGAACTCGTCCATGACATTATGTTCATCGAACATTTGGTTATTACTCTCGATATAAATACGTACAAAATGTGATAAGATCTTACTAATAATTTTTAAAAATATTTGTCCATGATGATTTTGTATTCTAATTTATTACTAAAAATTAGTTCACCTGTGAATTTATATGACTACACATATTCTTGTGGTTTAAGGTTGATTGAATTTTAGGAATTGGATTGAATTGGTGAATAAAAGTGACAAAATATGATCCACACCACTCTATCCATACATGGCCATCCACGAAGCACTGTCCATGAATCAATGTTTACGAATAATTTTTAAAAATGTTTGTCCATGATGATTTTGTATATAGTTTATTACTAAAAATTGGTTTACCTGCAAATTTATTTTACTACACATATTCTTGTGGTTTAAAATTGATTGAATTTTAGGAATTGGATTGAATTGGTGAATAAAAGTGTCAAAATCTGATCCACACCACTCTATCCATACATGGTCATCCACGAGTCAATGTCTACGAATAATTTTTAAAAATGTTTGTCCATGATGATTTTGTATCTAGTTTATTACTAAAAATTGGTTTACCTGCGAATTTATTTTACTACACATATTTTTGTGGTTTAAAGTTGATTGAATTTTAGGAATTGGATTGAATTGGCGAAGAAAAATGTCAAAATCTTATCCACACCACTCCATCCACACATAATCATCCACGAGTCACTGTCCACGAATCAATGCATACAAATAATTTTCGAAAATGTTTGTCCATGATGATTTTGTATCTAGTTTATTACTAAAAATTGGCTTACCTGTAAATTTATTTGACTACACATATTTTTGTGGTTTAAAGTTGATTGAATTTTAAGAATTAGATTGAATTGGTGAAGAAAAGTGTTAAAATCCGATCCACACCATTCCATCTATACATGATCATCCATAATGCATTGTCCATATTTAACACATAAACCGTCCACAAAATATACTAAAATGGATATCAAAATACAGAGAAAAAAAATTATAATTGAAAGTGTAAAAAAAAAAATATTTTATCTTTCTTAAAATATAGAAAATGAAAAAACAAATAAGATGGGATTAAGAATAAATGTGAAAAAAAAAAAAAGTTAAATAGAAAGAATATGTAGAAAGCACGGAAGGGAAGATTTAAAATTAAGATTGAAAAACTACTTTTCATCTCAACCATCCAATCTCATATTTTTGTTACCAAACGAACGGTCAACAACATATCATCCTTAGCTAAATTTCAAACATCATTCTTTCTGATCTAGTTCTTTCGATTTTCACCTCTTCTCATCAGAGGGTAGGATGGTATTAATTTTTTTACAACAGTGGTATAAGTGCCCTAAGTTTACAAAGTGTGTCTAGATGTTAAATCTTTTTCAAAAGTGTCTTAGAGTGTAAACGTCCCTTATCCCATTTTTCTCAGACATGTTGGTTTCGGTTTTTTTTGTCTATGGTTGGTTTCAAAGATCGGTTTAATATACCATGTTGGTTTCAGATTTTATGTGGGGAGTCCCTAGCGACATAATGTTGTTCTTTTTAGTGATTAGCAACCGAAACTTAGCAATAACGACTATAAATTTTGGTTGTTATTTATTTTAGTGACGTTTTTAAAAATTTAGAATGCATAAATATCTAAAATGTTTTTATAATTTTAGAAACAAACTACAAAGACTTATTTGCTGTACTTTTATGGAAGTTTAGGCTTCTCGTGTGATGATTATTGGCAAATGTCCGTGAAAATAGTCTTGTCTTTGTTTTCAAAATATAGTTCAGAGAAAATTTCTTGAGAAAAGTTAGAGAGGATAGGGTGTACAAATTTTGATCTGCTATTCTTTTTTTTTTTTTTTTTTTT